>BQNB010065339.1:589-34976 GCA_026074375.1 Tanacetum coccineum | reverse complement strand
ACATTCTTGACTTTTCTTCAATAGAGAATTGTTCTTATTCTTCAGCTTGGAGTCTTGCAGCTAATTGCTCATCAACCTCAATCATAGCTTAAATGCTATCTAGTTCTTCAATAATTGCTGCTCTGCTAGCTTCTTCTTGTGCAATCTGAGTGCCAAGTCTTCATCAAGTGCAATTTGATCTTTCTTCTTTAATGACTTTTTAGGCTCAACCATTATTCCCTTTCCTTTGTCTTTTGCTTGTGGAAGTTGTGATGAAGAAACTATTGGTGTAAATGCAGATGCTTGCTCCTCCAGATCATGAAAGACAATTCCTTTTGCCTTTGGTCTTGTGCTAGCAACAGCAGTAGTAATTATTGTGGTAGAAGTTATAACAGCCTTTGGTTTAGCTGCTTTAATCTCTATCAAGGTCTGAGCCAGAGTCAACTCATCAACAGTCATTGTAGCACTGGCAGTAGTAACTACTTCACCAGCAGTAGTAACTGGATCAGCAGCACTAACTTCCTTTTCAACAACTTTTTTTAGCAACAACTTCTTCACCTTGTAAATCATCTTGTATATCAAACAACATCTCTTCATCATATCTTTCTTGAGTCTCATCAATCAAGGTCACTTCTGCATCAGCATCAAGATCAGCTATTTTCCTCCCCTGTTTGGATGCATCCTCCTGAGCACCCAAACTGACATCATTAGAGGATTCTACCCTGCTAGCTGAACCAACCTTCCTTAACCTTTTGAGCCCTGAAGTTCTTGACTTCTTTCTCTTTTCCAACTGCTTAACTCTCTTCTTTAAACTAGCAATCTCCTTTGCTTGAGCAGTCTTTGCTTCCTCCAAATCAAGAACCTGCTTTTGTAGTTTGGTACATAAATTCATCAATTCAGTAAGTTGTAATCTATCCTCACCACTTTGAGGTGGATCACAAGAAGGGGGTAGATATAGGTTCCTTATTAGTAGCCTCATCAAGGATTGGCTCTGTAAGACCACTGTCTTTCCACTGTTTCCTTTTAGACTTTTTCTTTTGAGGCTTAGATGATGATGGTTGAGTAATAATAGGTGTGGTATGGGAATCAGTAGGAGCAACTGAATCTTCACCCATGTCTTCTGGAGCTTGAACCATCATAGTTTGAAATAAAGGGGTGATTCTCCTAGAGAAACCTTTTCCTTCCCTCTTCATATTAGCAAAAATCTTCTTTGTATGGGAAGGTGTAACATAAATCCCTTTATGTTTGGACATTCCTTCAACTTGTTTGTCCAGGAACACTTGCACAAACCTTGGATACATAAGAAATTTAACCCCACCCTCCAAGTTCTTCATCATATGATCAAATATGTACTTGGAAAAGTTAAATTTTTGGTTTGTAGCAAGACAGATGATGGCAGATGACATAGTGCTACTAAATTCATTCCAAGTTGTAGTTTTAGCACTAAGGCATTGCAGAATTGTATGGATAAGAAATTTCCATTGGGATGAAAAATAAGCTTTATAGAATGTAAGCTTTTGTGTAAGATTTTCATACCCCATGAGTGTGAGCTGTTCAAAAATTACATCATTTGGCAGACATTCAATCCCTTCAGCATCTTCTAACATAAGATCACTTCTCACACTCTTCTCAGTGATGATCACCATCTTCTTATCTACTAGGGCTTGTATCTGACGTTCCCCATTAACCGTCTTAGCCTTAGCAGTTGCCCAGAATTGTTGAATGCATGATTCATATACTATAGGATTAACAGTTAACGCATACTTGATAGAACTTGCATTCATAAAATCAATAATGCCGTCAAACCCATTACTTTCTTCGGGTTTTTCCAAAAACGTAACCAAATTGTAAGTTTCAACAAACTTTAGGGTCGACATTGTGATGGGTTTTGATGATTAAAGATGAAATTGAGTTATGGTTTATGATTAGAGAGTATATCAAGGTGTAAAATCGATTGAATAAGTGATTGAAACCCTTAATCGAAGTATTCATGAAATCACCCTCAACAACATTAACTTAAACCGGCAGCATTAAGTTAAGCCTAACAGTATTAACTAACCCAATAGTAGGAAGTTATGTCTGGCAACATTAACTTATGCCTAACAGCAGTAAGTGAATGCCTAGCAGCATAAACAAGTATTGGCAGCAATAAGTTTATGCTTAGCAGCATTAACTTTGAAACGCCAGCATTAACTCTAATTTCATTCCAAAAAGCATTTCCATCATTAATTTTGATTCTCACAAGCTCTCTTTCTGTTTTTAATCTCATAATATCTCTTATTTCTTTTCTCACCAATTCACTCTATCTATTTTTATATCACACATCAAGAGCCCTAACAGACAGTTTGGTACAAAATTCCATCAATTCCTTTTGTTTCATGTTGTCCTCCCCACTTCCAAGTGTGTTAACTCTTGAGAGAGGTAGATCATAGGACTTGGTTAGATGTAGCCTCAAATCAAATTTAAGCTTCTGCACCCCTAATATGGTATCTTAGCACCTGGGACCACTACTTGAATCAGTTCCCTAAGGAAAAGACTCATTAAGTGTTGTCATGGATTGGTATCTTCTGCACCCCCAATATGGTATCTTAGCACCTGTAACAACCCGAGTTTCACGACGCGTATGACGATCGAGAGTCCGACGTCATAGTTATTATTTTATAAATTCGCGTGAGCGAATGCCGACATTTAAATTTTATTTGTCGTAAATAATTATTTTTGTATCTTATTACGAACGAAAATTTGAAATTTTTATTTTTAACGTTTCGCAAGTCAACGTTTGACCACGTGTTCGTTAAACGTTTTAAGCAACGTAAAAATTTACGACGCTTCTCGTTATTATTTTTAAGATCGTAAATTTATTAATTCTTTACGAATGTCGTCTTTTGTTCCTTGTCTTGAGCCGGATTGCGTTTTTAAAGTGTACACATTTTATTAAATGTTTTAAACAAAATGGAGTGAGACGAAATAAAAATAAGTTCGAAAGTAATTAACGAGTGTTGTGGTCGGTTAATAAACGAACCAAACGAACATCCCTATGTATTAGTTTTGCAAGACTTAAAAGATGAAGGGACCATTTGTGCTAAACTCCCAAACTTATCTTCTATATAAAGAGGTAACATGCTTCACTTTTGTAACTTTACAAAAATTTGTTTCTTTCTCCCTCTCCTCCATCTATTTCCGGCCGACCACCACACCACAAACATCATCACCACCGCTTTATTTCCGGCATGCAATACGATCTAGATACAAAATATTAATCCTCTCATTAAGGCCTACGTTTCCATGTAATAAAATCCCACATGCATTGAGTATTTCTCTACTTTTGATTCGGGTTAGTTTTGAAGATTTTCGGGTGTTAACCAAGTATAAAAACAATAGATGGCGTGTTTTTGGAAGCCTTGGGTTGTTAAAAAGTTACGAAAAATGTTGGTTGAGTGTTGTTGGGTTTCGGCTAGAAAAGAAAAGGAACGAGACGAGTTTTGTTTGAGTCCGATCTTGCTTTATATAGCCTTGTGAGCCTCCTCTTTTATATTTACTTCGTTTGTTTCGCTTATTTGATTTGATTATACTAGTTGCATGTGATGAAATCCGCGAGATCTTGCGCCGTCTAGTTAGATGTTGTTATCAATTGATTGAGTGAGTTAAATATTGATTATAGGCCATTTTAGATGTGCCGTGAATGAATAATTGGGTCAAAAATGAATTTTGGCGTGTTTTGTAACATGTACATTCTGAGCAGAAAGTTGACTCGGAAAACGAGGTACGAGATTTTGTGAAATTTGATTTTTGATTGAGAAATATGATAGAGCTTTCTTAGACGATCGTTTTGATATAAAATGAAGCTTCTAACTCCTAATAACGAAGAATCTAGAGCGAAACAAGATTTGAAAACTTGAAAATTGTTCCAACAGCTATTGCAATATATTAGTTGCTGTTAGAAATTTAAACGCTTGTTTTGAGCACTTTTGAGTCCGTTTCAGCCTTTCGGCGAAACACGAAAGTTGCTCGGAATAACATTTTACTTTGCTGCGAGGCTTGCGAAATTTAAAATATTAAAAATACAAGTTACAGCAGAATGAAAAAGGGCATTATGGTCATTTTCTGTCGAGATTCAGATCTCGGCTAAAACTAAAAAGTCGTCCGGAATATCGTTTCGCATAAAACTTATTCTTTGTCCGAATCGTGAAAACGTGATATAACAGCTCGTTTGGAGCGGGTCAGATTTGGGTAAAAATAAATATAAGTATAAAAATCAAACAAAGTTTAGCGTTGACTTTTGAAAGTCAACAGGTTAATACTAAACTTGTCGGGTATAATAAAAGTAAGTAAACGCTATCATTACTAAGAGTAAGACATTTTAAACTTAACGATGGATACGAACGGGGTGGATTCTAAAAATAGAAACTTTAGTAATAATCGAAAAATAATATCGATATGAGTAGTTGGTAACAACATTGTCGGTCGAGGGTTCGACGAGATAACTAAATATTATCACAAATATATTTTGATAACGAGACTTACTAAATATGGTAACTTTCCGAAAATAGTAACTTTCTAAAAATAGAAAGTTATTGAAAATGTAAAGCTTTCAATTAAAGTCACGAATGGTAAAACGTGAGGAATAATTATAACTCAAAGAAGTAGGGTTTTGGGATTTAGGTCGCGCAAGTGGATTTCTCATCGCATGTATGAATATATATATATATATATATATATTATATATATATATACTATATATATATATATATACCTATATATATATTATATATATATTATTATATATATATATATATATATATATATATATATATTATTAATATATATATAAGTATATATGAATTTGCCGTCGTCTTGGATCGGTAGGTGAGTTCATAGCCTCGCTTTTAAAGTTTTTCAATGTTTTTAAACCCGCGAGGTGGATATATTGCTTGTTTTGTGAAATTGAACGTAAACTGTTTTGATACTTGAATATGATTCCTTCACTACTGAGTATATGCCTTTTTGCTGTGTAACCGTTAGTTACCATGTGTTGGTGAACGCTAATGCATTAAATAGATCTATTGGGTTTGACAACCCTGTCCGAGGTTTCGATCCGGCGGTAAGCACCCTGTAATGGACATTTTGTGGTTAGTATTAGGGGAAATGGCATACTTCCCTTTCATGATTTCGTCATACGAGATGAATGTGTTAAGTTTCGGTACACGGGCTCTTTAGTTGGAAATCAATATTTTTATAACTTGACTTACGAGCCAATGTTATATGTTTTGATGAACCAAATATGCGTTCTAACTGCTATTTGTAAACTCTATGAATTCACTCAACGTTTTGTTGACAATTTTAAGCATGTATCTTAGGTTAATTGTTGTTGATGGCTGGATGGGATGAAACGCGGATATCAAGGACGGTGTCTCGGTGAAGTAGTGTCATTAATTAAACAAGTGTTTTAGAAATCAAGTCGTGTTGTGACTTTTAGAAATAATTCCTATAATGGTATTGAGACCTATGTAACTCTGATCTTTCTAATAAATGGAATTGTGTTTTATAAACGTATCTTTGAACGTTTACTGGGGATGTGTGCTCATGTATTATGAAGATATCAACCCAAATCGTTGTGTTCCGCTGCATTTCGCATTTTGGGGGTGTTTACAAAACTTCATAACAAAAATAAAGCTTTTAAAAATTTTTATGGTCTGAAATCCTCTTGCTCTTGAGGGTCGACGATTTTTGAAGTGGGAAGGAAAAAAATTATTAAGTGTGTTGTATGTTAACGTGACGAAGAAAGAGGGAAAGGGGTGTTTGTGTTAAAAAAAGTTTCACCTTGACACAAATTGCACCCTGCAATTTAATTCCTTTCTAATTTCCATATAAAGTTTCCTAAGGCATATAGAAGTTACATAATTGGCACACTTATTCCTTAAAGTTTACACTATTATGCTTAGAAACATATATTTTGCTATCTACTCCCGGAAGGCATAAACAAGTAACATTTAAGGCACAACTAAGCTAAACTTAATTAACTCCCTTTTAATTGTAAACCCGTTCTTGTTTAAAACCTTTTTTCATTTAATCACTTGATGATTTTGAAGAGGAAATTTGACATTTTCTCCCCCTCAAACAATGACCTGTTTTCTATTTAAAGATTTGTAGTCGTTGTTTGAGTGGTCAAATGCCTTAAAAATATTATTTACTGAGGATTCACTGAGATGTTTATTATATATTTTGAAAATCAACACCCAAGAAAATAAGATTTCTCTTATTTTGACACATAAGCGCACTGACACGTACACTTACGGATTATAAGAAGCACGGGTTGTGATGCAAAGTAATCACAAGCCTTTGAATGAATATAAAGTAATTCATTCCTGAGAAAATTAATTCCCGTTATGAGGTCAAGTTGTCTTTTTGACGACATACTTGCCTTGAAGATGATGACCGGGTTGCTATCTGAAATAATAGCAAGCCATTTTGGCATGTTTTGAAAGGTTTTGAAACTTCTGCTCGAACTTCATTTACAGCCTCGTATCATTATTGAATGACATTTCTAAGGCCGTAAATGTTATCGATTTTCAGAAGACATGCCAGAGATACATATTTTTATATTTTTTTGATTTTTGATTTTTTTCTTTTGTTTTTGTAAAATTTTATAAAAGGAAAATCTTTTTGGATTTTTTATGTTTTCATATGTACATATATACAGGATATGAGTTACCACCATCACTCGTCCGTTTCCTTTGCCAGACATTTCAATGTTTCTGGAGACATGCTTTTCATACCAAGCTTATCGATCAAGAAGTTAAATCTCTCTCGATGCAATTGTTTAGTAAAGATGTCAGCCAGTTGGTATTCAGTCCGGACAAAGTATAGCTCCACGATTACATTCTCTACTTGCTACTTTATGAAATGGTAGCGAATATCGATGTGCTTAGCTCTTGAATGTTAAACATTGTTGCAGCATAAAGCAATCGCACTCTTGTTGTCGCAGTACAAAGGGATCTTATTGAATTGAAAGCCATAATCTGTTAGCTGTGAATGCATCTAAAGGATTTGTGAACAACACCCATATAAGGAAATATATTCAGCCTCTGTACTCGATATAGCAGTGCTCTTTTTCTTCTTTGACGACCAGCTAACAAGTTTGTCACCTAAGAACTGTGCGCTTCCTGATGTACTACGTCTAGTGTCCTGACACCCCGCGTGATCAGAATCTGCATAAGCTGTGAGTGACATGTTGGTATCCTTCGAGTACCATAGACCCATGTGAATGGTTCCGTTAAGGTATCGAAAGATCCGTTTCACCGCTTGTAGGTGCTTTTCGGTAGGCTTAGCCTGATACCGGGCACATAAGCAGACATCATAGTTAAGGTCAGGTCTACTGGATGTGAGATACATTAAGGATCCAATCATGCCACGGTAAAGTGTAGCATCAACTGGTTTCCCATGTAGATCTTCATCTAGTTTTTTGTTTTCAATTATGGGTGTGTCGACAGAATCAGTAGAATGCAAACCATATTTTTTTAACAATTTCATAAGCATATTTAGATTGGTTTATAAAGATGCCTCTGGGACTTTGAGATATTTGTAATCCTAAAAAGAATGACATTTGCCCCATCATCGACATCTTGAACTTATTGGTCATCTGATTAGCAAACTCATCACACATGGCAGTATTAGTTGATGCAAATATTATATCGTCAACATAAATTTGTACCAGTAATATGTCATTTCCAGCATGCCGTGTGAAGAGTGTTG
Source organism: Tanacetum coccineum (assembly GCA_026074375.1). Taxonomy (NCBI): domain Eukaryota; kingdom Viridiplantae; phylum Streptophyta; class Magnoliopsida; order Asterales; family Asteraceae; genus Tanacetum; species Tanacetum coccineum. The sequence continues at coordinate 27,245 of BQNB010065339.1, read as the reverse complement.
GATCAACTGCACCTTTGGAGAATTGTTGAGAGATGAGGAAGCTTGACAGCATATCATACCATGCACGTGGTGCTTGTTTTAGACCGTAAAGAGCCTTTTTGAGCTTGTACACATGCGATGGGTTGTCCTGATCAACAAATCCTTCTGGTTGAGAAACGTAGACCTCTTCTTTGAGCTCGCCATTCAAGAAAGCCGTTTTGACGTCCATTTGGTAGATTGTCATATTCTTGTGAGCGGCATTTGCTACGAAGATACGAATGGCCTCTATTCTAGCAACCGGTGCAAATGATTCCTCGAAATCGATACCCTCTTCTTGTCTGAATCCTTGAGCAACTAGTCGAGCCTTATTCTTTAGTACCCCACCAGATTCATCTGTTTTGACCTTATAAATCCATTTGAGTTTGATCAAGAACACGTTATCTGGACACGACACCAATTCCCAAACTTCAAGTCTTTCAAATTCATGAATTTCTTCTTGCATTGGATCTATCCATGATGGTTCGGTCATTGCTTGTTTGAAGTTCTTGGGTTCTACCAAAGTAAGGAAGGCACCAAAATAACACCACATGGCATTCTTTTTAAGTTGCTTCCTTGTAGATACAGAGAGAGAAGGATCACCGATCACGTTTGCTATAGGATGATGTGAACTCTGTTATGACCCCTTAGATCGTTGTTAAGACTCATCCATGATATAGTAACAATGATTAATAAACTTGCACAGCAGAATAATAACATAGAAATCATAGTTACTTCAAGGTTTTCTTTATTTACTATATCCCCAAGATCAAATAATCCTTGAGGCTAAAACCAACTAATACATAAACTAACTAATAAACTAACTAATACACACACGCTTTCTTTGGTGTGTCTAGACTCTCATTGGAGAGTTCTATGTTTCTGGATATATTAAACCAGACGCCTATGACTCTTTATATAGAGGGTTTACAAGAAAACCTAGCTTACATAGAAAGCTAACTTAACTTATCACATAAAGTCCTTGTTGTTTCATCTTTCTTCATTTATGCATATGTAATTTTGTAATCATCAAATATGAGATCCCAACAATCTTCCCCTATTTGATATTACAAAACAATCTTCATGAATGAAACAATCTTCAAAACTTCCCCTTGACTTAAGATCTTCTTGAACATGCCATCACACATAAATAAGCTGCAAATCATATTTCTTGTTGTCTGTTAAGACCCCTTAGATCGTTGTTAAGACTCGTCCAGGATATAGTAACAATGATTAATAAACTTGCACATCAGAATAATAACACAGAAATCATAGTTACTTCAAGGTTTTCTTTATTCACTATATCCTCAAGATTAAATGATCCTTGAGGCTAAAACTAACTAATACACACACGCTTTCTTTGGTGTGTCTAGACTCTTATTGGAGAGTTCTATGTTTCTGGATATATTAAACTAGACGCCTATGACCCTTTATATAGAGGGTTTACAAGAAAACCTAGCTTACATAGGAAGTTAACTTAAATTTATCATATTAAGTCCTTGTTGTTTCATCTTTCTTTATTTATGCATATGTAATTTTGTAATCATCAAATCTGAGATCCTAACAGATGATCCTTAGTCCATCTACCAAGGTGTTCTAATGGAGTGTGGATTTGTCTCACATTAGATGATGATCCTTAAGGAGTCGAGTCTTCATTACGAGATTCGTTAAGTGGATCATCATGAAATGTTGATGTTTTTGGTGATTCATCAAAACCTTGAGAAATGATTGGAGACTGTTCATGTTCTTGTGATGAAGGAATACTTGTTGATGGAGCATCCTAGTCAATGGAAGTTAACACAGGAGAATCAGCTAATACTTCAGCTCTTAAACCCTAAAACCCTAATTTCACTTTAAACCTAAAACTAAACCCTAAACCCTAAAACTAAGCCCTAAACCTTAATCCTAAACCCTAAACCTTAATCCTAACACTAATTCTAAACCCTAAACTATCTTAAACCCTAACCCTAACACGAATTTAAACCCAAAATCCTAAGCCGAAACCCTAAACCAACCCGACACCATTTTTCTTTCATTTCGACCCATTTTTAAACTAAGCTAGCATCCTACCACCTCTTAAGCATCACTATGACATCACCAAGTAGCTTACAAACACCTCTATCACCACCCTTAAGCACCAAGTCTTACTTTGTCACCTCCTTGTCACTTGTGGTTAGCCGTGACCCTCCAAGACCCCCACAACCTTCCACCTTGCTAAGCTACACCTACATAGCCCTCAATACTCACCCTAGTCCATCCTTAGTCATCTATCTACAGCCCTTAACCCTTAGCCACCAAGAAAACTTGGGCACCAAGGGTTTTGAACACACTCTTCAATCACACCTCAAATTTCATCATACACTCAAATGGAGTTCTAAATCAGAACAAGGAGGATCAATTGAAGTCCCTAAGCTCAGAATAGAAGCCAAGAATCAAGAGAAATGAACCCTTGAAGTCGTTACTAGGCGTACAAACCCGAAAACCCTATTTCAACCCATTTTAACTCAAGTAAGCTCAAAATCTTGTTCAATAATCTTATAATATGTATTAGAATGTTCATAATACTCTAAAGATCATATATGAACTCTTATTAAAGCCTTGAATCCTCAAACCCATGCGTTTTTTATTAAAACCCTAAAAACGACCCGTTTTGATTTTCTAGCTAACGAATCCTTTTTCTAAACTTTTGTTACGTTAGAACATCTTATTTTAGCTTATTGTAATAACCAAGCTCCAAGCTGGCAAGAATTACATCACCAAAAGCTTTTGATTGGCCAATCTCTGACAAGGGAATGCCACGCGGGCTCAAAAGAAACACACTAAAGATGGAAAAATTGCACTTAAAACAATGCAAAAGAAGCACAACCTTCCCAAGATATGGGATTGCCAGCTTGGCAATCTATATGCTATCATTCCAATCTAACGGCTAAGAATGGGCATCCAATGTTTAGAGAGATTCAAGGGCCAGGATTAGAGATCAAGGAGGAGCGTCCAAGACCCATAACCTTCCTCTCAAGCTTATAAAAGGGCCTTATTTCACTCACAGGCAAAATAACTAGTTTAGCTTAGTGTAGAATTTAATTTAGCTTTTTAAATGTATTTTTCTCTTTAAGTCATTTAGCTTATTGTGTTTTCAAAATCAATGTAATTCTCTTTTCATTAGCTTGTAATCCGTTTGTTAAATCAATAAAAACTTAATTTTCATAGTGCTTAATTGTCATTTCATGTTTTCATTTATAAACAGTATTGTTAAATAAGCTTTCTAATGTTCAAATAAGCTCATTAAGCTGTCATTTATACTCATAAGCTAGTATTCACTTAGTTAAGCTTTCAAGAGCTTAACTAAGCTTAATAATACTCAAATACTCCCTAAATTTACCTCAGCATAAATAAGGAAGGGAAGCCAGTTCTGGATGGGCTTCAAAAACCACACCAGCTTATCCTAGGATAAGTTGGAGCTTGTTGATTAGCTCATAAGAGCATTCTTAAGCCTTGTTTGTGCAAAGGCATTTATGAGTTCTATATTTTACTTTTTAAGCCTTACTTTGCATTTCAGCTTATTATTGCTTATTGTCTGATTAATATTGCTTAGATTAGCTTATTACTGTCTATTATTATCATTTATTGCTTATTTTGTTCATTTGATAGTCTAAATCTTAGTATTCATGTTTTTGATCTTAATTAGTTGAAAAAATTCAAAAATAGTAGCATTATGTTAAGAATCGTTTAGCCCATCTAGGATATGTTTTACAAATAACTTATATACGCAGCGGAAATTAAAGAACAATAAGTTATTAAACAAGGTTTTAACCGAATGTTCATGCCTCAATATTATTTGTACGTTACGTAACTGTAACATGGATCCTATGAACCTTGAGGCTACTAATACATATAGACGACTATAACACGTCTATAAACTAACTACTAACTATTACCCCCAAAATAAACTAACTAATTAGACTCTCTTGGGAGAGATCTAACTATTATGTGCTTTCCAAACAACATACTTAGACTCCTCTTTTTATAGTTGAAAAAATAAAAAAAAAAAAAAGGAGTCAAGGTTTACCAATGTGAAAGTGGGTTTTCTAATAATGATAATAATGTAAAATTAATTATCTTTGAACCATAATTATCTTTTGACCAATTCATATATCTTTGACCAAATTCATTATCTTTACCAAGTCTTTCAATTCTTGTCTTTGTAGTAATCTTTGCACTACAACTTTGTCCTTTATGTTCCATCTTTGTTTCACATTCGTGGTTATCTATCAACATCAAATATAAATCCCACAGTCTATCCCCTAGTTGATATGACAAAACTCAAATAAGCCCATCAAACTTCCCCTGAAGTTAATATAACGAATGAAACGAAACCTCTTCCCCATTTGTTATAATCAAGTAGGGGTCTATCAAGTAGATATGATATCCTACAGATGGTTAAAACATTAATCAATAATCTTCCCCTTGAAAGTCTGCTAACCATCTCTTGAATCTCGAACTCAGTATGGCTCTATTAGTGATCACATGATGAGAAAACAGAGTAAAACAATTTTTATGAAGAAGTAAGAATCTCCCAAACTTGTGTCTTATATCTTTGTACTATCCACGACGTTGAACTCATCCTCCAAATGTATAAAGCAGACCGCGATCTCTTGACAAAATCCCTCATATCTCTTAATGAACACAGAGGCTCAATAACGTAACTCCTTCAAGTGATAGCGAAGTGAGCATATGAGCACTTAAGAAAAATCACAACATTCCTAGATTTGCAAGTCTTCGTCACCATACAAAACAAACAAGTTACCTCCTGCTAAAAGGTATGATAAGAACACGCATCTGTGAAACTCAACTACAACATCAAATAAGCAATATTCAATTTTCTTCATAATCACCTCTTTAATAAATCTAAAATGAGCCATAAATTCAATAAGAATAAACTGTTGTGAATAACAGTTCCATCCGAGATCCAAAACCATCATCATAAATCAATTATACCAAGAAACCCTTGAATAATAACAATACTTGAAGATCGTATTGCATACCAAAAAGATAGAGAGGACGATCATAAAGATTGTTATAGCAAATAACACCCAGAAACCCAAAAAACTTAAAACCACAAATCGGTTTCTTCTTAAAATTTAGGGTTTTAGGGTTTCTTCAAAAACCTTGTAGATCCTAGATCGAGAGCCACATGGCTCTGATACCAATTGTGTTAAGATCGTTTAAGCCCATCTAGGATATGTATTAACAAAAACTTATAAACGCAGCGAAAATAAAGAACCAGATGAAGTTATTAAACAAGGTTTTAAACCGAACGTTCATGCCTCATATTATTTGTACGTTACCTAACTGGTAACATGGATCCTACGATCCTTTGAGGCTACAAATACATATAGACGACTATAACACAGACTATAAACTAACTACTACCTATTACATAAACTAACTATGTAGACTCTCCTTGGGAGAGATCTATCTAGATGGATGTCAAACTACAAACCTTAGACCTCCATATATAGTAACTAGTGAGTCCAGGATTACATGGAAACTAATAATGATAATAATGATAAAATTAATTATCTTTGACCAATTAATTATCTTTGACCAATTCATTATCTTTGACCAAATTCATTATCTTTGACCAAGTCTTTCAATTCTTGTCTTTTGTAGTATTCTTTGACTACAACTTTGGTCCTTGTATTTTTTATTTCCCCCATCTTGTTTCATTCGTAGAGTTTTTGTCTTATCAACTACAAATATAATACCCAACACATTAGTAATTGGCTTATTGTTCTGGCTTATTTGCTTGTTGTAATATGTTTATTTTGTCAGTTTTAAGCTTAGTATAATCTGGTAATTTGCAATTTGTGCTTTATTTATTTATTTCATAAGCTGAAAATGGATTTTTGAAGTTTAAAGGGGTGTTTGGCTTATGGCAGTACTAACTTGAGTTAGTACTGCCCATAGCTTTGTGGTCTTTTAAATCAATTTGAAACTTCATATTGGAGCTTATGAATCTAAGTTTTAAGGTCCTTGTAGGTTTAAATCTGTTTGCAATCATAGTAGTTAGTAGTTGCTTGAATCTGCTTAAATAAATTTAGATCCTAGTGCACTTTAAGCTTAAGTTGGTTATAGCTAAATTAGTTTCTCATTTTGCATAAGTTGATGTTATTAAATGCGTAGATTTAGTTCCTTAGGCCTGCACTTGTTGGATTTGAGATTTGGTTATTTTGTGCAAACTGCATCAGCAACAAAAACAGGCTTATAGCCATTTTCAAGCTGCTAATTCAGATAGTTAGAGTAGTTATTAGCTTTTAAAATTTGGAGCACAAGTAGATTTTAGGACAATTTAGTTATATTAGGGCTTATTTTAGTTTAAAAAGCTTATTTAAATATCTGTTTTTGATCTGCAATTTAGCTCTTTGTCTTTTCATTTGAAAACCAAAAATAAGGTAAAACTGCATAAGCAGCTTTTTCATTAAGCGTTTTCTTTAAGCATTTGATTTTCAATATAGTTTTTAAAAGAAATTTTAAGTAGCTTATAGGCCCGTCTTTAAGTTGGTATAAGCCAAAAAGCCATAAGGTTCTGTTTGAGAGCTTAAAAATAAGCTCAAAGTTGGTGATTTGTCTGTTTTGAAAAGAGTTTTTCAGCATAAGTCTTTTTAGGATTTCTAGCTATTGGCTTATCAGTTCTTGCTTAATTTTAGTTTTAAATTAGCTTATTAGGTTAGTTGTAGGAAAATATAGCTTATTTTGTTAAATTAGAGCTTATTATAGTTGTCTAGTTTTATTAGTTCAAGCTAAATGATAAAAATAGTATAAGTCATATCTGCTTATTTTACAAGATGTTTTCCAGCTTATTTTTTACTTTCAAAAAAGTTGTTTTCACAAAAGTAGCTTATTATAAGCTGTTTTATAATTTTGCTTTTTAGAGTTTTTGCAAAAATTAAAAAAGGGAAGTGAGGAAGTTAAGAGTGAGCAAGGCTCGAATCCCTGACCTCAACCCTCTTCAACCTTTTATAACACTCAACACCATACACACTCACCACTGCGCCCATAATGACTTTACATCCTAAGTGCAAACAACCTTTAATTCTTTTAAACACCTCTTGAGTTTCTTATAGATAGCACTTTCGTTTTTTTTTTGCTTTTTCCCGGCTTATTGAGTTTAGCATTTTAGGATTTTTTTTATTTTTCCTGCATTCCTTGCATCATTAGCTATTTTTAGTAATTTTCTAGAATTTTTATTTTACACTTTTATATTTTTAATCATTTAATTTTGTTTAAAACTTTAAAAATTCATAAAAAATAGAAAAATAATCAAAAAAAATAAAATTCTTTTTTATAAAATTTTCTTTTATCTCATTTTAACTAGGATTAAATTTGCTTCGTAGTGTAAAAATTAAGAAATTTATTTTTTAAAGAACGGGATTTGAATCCCGCTCTTGTTTACTTCATTTTTTTTACTTTACGCACCCTCATTTTAGGATTTCCTTAGCCTTTTCTTACAAGTTAGTAATTAGGATTAGGAAAAGTTAAAAAAAATCATTTTAGGTTTAATTTTAGATAATTTAGGTTTTAATTGTCGCGTTTCTTTAATTTCTGTTAATGTTTAGTGCTTACTTGTTTAAATTGCTTAGTCGTTAATTTTTCTTTATATGAATATGTATTTTAATTGTCAAGTAGATAATCAATTCCAAAAAACCTCTAAACCATTCAAAACGTGCGATCACGAACTTAACCGATTCTCAATTCATGCTTCGTCGAGGGAAAACGACCCGAGAGGTTTTTGAGACAACTTTAGTTAAAAGTTTGTTTCTCGAACCCGACATAAAATACTTACTTAACATAAAAATATTTTAATTTTTTATTGACCATATCATTATTTACTTTATATATAGTATATATAAGTGGTGTATTCGGACGGATCAAGGTTTTTGGCGCCGTTGCAGGGAGTATTGTTATGAATTTCGCGTTTCGTTCGAAGATTAGTGTTTTGAAGAACCTTCCTCGTGAAGTTATTTTCCGTTTGTGAATATTTTTAAATATAAAAAAATATAAAAATATTTTACATTTCTATTTTCTTTTATTTTAATATTAAAATTAACCATTTGTTAATCGTTGTTACGGCTCACCTTTAGATTACGTGCTATAAGGGAAGTTTAAGGCGGGTTTGATCCTAAGAACATCACCTAAAAGGAGAAGGGTTATTCTAAATAGCGTCTCACATTTACCAACTCCTCCGCTTTCTTGTAAGTAATTTAGAGAGCTACCGTGCACGTTTGATTTTCGGTTACCAAAAATATTTTTCTTTCTTATTTTAATTTCTTTTCTCATATAAAAAAATATTCTTCTTTATCCTCTTATTACATTTAATTCTTATCTTCTTTACCTACTTGTCCGTTTAATTCTTCGACATGTCTTCGTATAACCATTTTGGTTTCTCGTATTGTGGAGGTCCGTTTAATGGTGGAAACTGTCCGAACTGTAGCAGTGTAGGATTCGGAAATGAGTTTGTCTATGACCCAAATCCTTATTCTTATGATGAAACATCGAACTTCTTCAACCAACCTCCACAACACCAATACGAGACATACTCGTGTGAATTTTGTGGAGGGAACTCTCATCCGGGCTTTGATTGTCAATCAGGGAACACACCCATCTTTGATTAAGGTCCCTGTTACAATCAAGACTTTGGATTTAACCAACCTCTACATTATTCTCCGAGTCAGCCACAACAATTTCCGTGTGAATATTGCGGGGGAGTATTCATGAGAATTTTCAGTGTCAACTGTTGAACCAAAATTTCTATGAACCTAATCATTGCTATAATTCTAATTATTCCAGTTTTGACCAATATCAACCCCCCTAGTTTCCGAAATTCATACATCCTCCTCAAGCAAACAATACGGAAAATGTTGCAACAAGAGAAAACTAATGGCAAATTATACAAGCATTTTAAAAGGATCTAATGATCATATACCTCCTGAGAAAATGCATGTCCTTTATTGCCTAGCTGAGGAGCAGATTTCTTAAAATAAGCAAGCGTAGGAAGAAACATAATACAAGCCTTAAGTTAATTCAATGAATTGCTACTTAAGGCTTATGATGATTTGCAATTTCTTAAGAAATTCAATACAAAACAGGCAGAGAATGAGGAGCCGGCAACTCAAAGTTTTCTGTTCTAAATTGTAATTTTCCTATGGCTGATGATGATATTATACTATGTATATAAGAAAGCCTAAAGTTAATCACACCTGACTTACCCACAGGAGCCCAAAAAAAATGAAGGCCCGATAACTCTCTTAAGTATGGGGACGAGCAACATAACACTATCTGGAAACTAAAAGTCTAGTGTGAGAACCTTGCCCAATCCAAGTAAAAAAACGAGGTTAAGTGTATTTTCAAAAGATTTTGTTATGTGCCGTCTTGGTGATAATGATCACTTTGATGCCGAATTTGGACTTATTAACTCTTTGCATAGTCGAGATATTTCGATCACATCTCCTAAGATTGATTTTCTTCCCGGAGGTATTTCGCACGGGAACTCGATCTTATTGATCCAAATTCTATCATAGAATTGAATGAAGACGATTGTGAAGAAGACAATTTTGATGTAAGACAATTTTGAGTGAGAAGAAGGATAAATTGACAATGATATTCTTCAAATAGAGGATGAAATTCTTTGTGAGAAATTATTAAACGTCAATCTTCTCATTAATAAGATTGAAGCATTGAAACTCACTCCTTTTATTCCTTTTGTGCTCGAAAATCCCTCCCTTTCTCCTATTCTTGTTGTGGATAGTGACTTTCTTATAGAGGAGGTTGATACATTTTTGATCCAAGAAGACTCTATAACCACCTTGGTAAATGAAATTGGATTTTGGCTCGGAAGAGGATATCGTTTTTCTTGACAATTTACTTAACGATGATCCTATTCCCGAGTATGACCATTTTACCTTCGACATTGAGCCCGATGCACCCGTGATAAACAATTTTGATGAACTTAATGAAGACGAATGTTTTGACCCAGGAGGAAGTGAAATTGATGTTTCTCAAAATATTGAAGATGACAATTCCTTCGCATTTGTAATTCGGACTTTTCACCCGTATCTCACCTACCCTGTAGATTCTCCTTTACTTCTCTCCACCGGGAGTGAAGACACCATTTTTGACCCTGGCATCTCCACTTAAAGCCGGTGGCATCTCATCGAGATGGAACTTTCATGTGCTTTAATGTTTATCCAAACATTAATGAAAGCCCGATTGAGATTTTCTCTTCCATTTACTCCCCATGGACAACTTAATTCGGGGTCGAGTCAAGCTCATGACTCGGTTAATAAAAACAAGCATTTCTATCTTCTGATCTATTTTCTAACAATTGATGTGAGGAGGCTCGCCTTTTTCTTTCTCGTGTTTTGTTTGTAAAGTTTGTCCAGGATTTCCCGGATTTTGAAAACTCTCGTGCTCGGTGTTTTATCCATCGTTCACTCGCTCTTCAATCCTTTGCATGCTTATATTGGGGATCCGATATCCTAAATCTTATCAACTAACGTTTATCTTTAGCATACTTAATAAACGTCTTTAGATTTGCGTAGAGACCATCTTGATAACAAGAATATGCTTGTAAATTAGTATAGGGGTATCAATCTCACATTAAGGACAATGTGTAGTTTTAGTATGGGGAGAATCTATATAAAGATTATACATGCAGTCGTTGTTCTCACGTAACCCGTTTTTCCACCAAAAATATGTGATTTGTGTGAAAAATAGCAAAATTTAAAATTTTTTGTTCATGATAAAGTGAAAAAAAAGTGATAAATGTTGGAATAAAGTGATAAGATAAGTGTTGTGATATAAATAAAGGTGAGAACGAGAAATAAATTTTGATCCGACCGGTTTATACCTTAGCTTTTTCCTTAACATATTTAAATCGAGTTTGTTGCTAGTCTTATGTAGGCTTATCCATTATGCCGAGCTCGATTTATTAGAAGTGAGATTGTTTGCCATCTAATGTAGCACTTGTTAAAGTGCCGATCTAATTCGCTAGGCTAAGCAATCGCGAGTTCTTTCTTAGAGATTTTAAATTGCTGAAGAATAAGAAATTACAGTGTTTAATTAAAAGTCATGATAATAACGTAAAAATTGGTTTTCTTTCAACAAGCTATAAGTATTAATTGTGTCTGTTTTCTCCCATTAGCATGTTTTCCCTTATATGCATAAATGTTTAATAAATAAGGTTGTCCGGTTCAATTTAATTTTTAGTAACTTCCCTTTGATTTGGAAGTCGATGATTCGAATTTTGGCTTATTATATGCATCACATTTTATCTTTTACTATACCGTTAAAGACCTTAGGTAGATGGTAAGAGTAAGAGTTAATCATTTTATTACTTTTTTCCTTAAAGAGCCTTAGGGTATATGGCATAAGTAATATTAATCATGAAATTATTTGTACCTTAAAGAGCCTTAGGATATATGGTACTTATAAAATTAATGATTGAAAGATGTTGCTTAATTATTTTCACCTTAAAGAGCCTAACGATATATGGTGTAAATGATATTACTTGATTTATGTCTTAAAGAGCCTTAGGGTATATGACATGAATTAAGGCAAAAGCAACAAAAGCTAAAATTATGTACACATCAATCGTTTATTTTCAAAGGATAAGGGTGGAAAGCTAAAACTTTATTTTCACGCTCGCTTTATTTTTGGATTAATATAATCTAAACCAGTCTTAGAAGAAGCTTAGGGTATATGACTTAAGTAAAATCTTGAGATACAAAATTAGGATTTGCGAGAGGAAAAGTAATACACAATTAGTATTTATGAGTAGTGTTAGTTTCATGACTTGTATTTGACAATGATCATGTTTTTAAGCTTAGTATGGAAAAGTGAAAGTTGGGGACGATGAATTTATTTTGCTTGTTCCATGATCCTAAGTATTATTGAGAATAATGAAAACACAATGATAAGAAGTGTTGAAGTAAGGAAAGTAATGAAAAAGAAAAGAAAAAATGAAAAATGTTAAAAAAAGGAAAAACAGGGCATTTTATAACTATTGATTTCTTAATCCCTTTAGATGAGCACTTTGCTACTTTTTGAGGTGATTAGTTTAGGGGGATTGGAAATTTTTAGTTTAAAACGTGTATTTATTACATTGCGTGAGGACACAGCAATACCTTAGTATGGGAGAATTTAGTATGTGCTATTTTACACATACCTTTTACCTTATAAAATGGGCCCAAATAACCAAAAACATGTAAAAATGGCAAACATATGCTTGTTTTTGTGTTTGTATATGTGCAGGTACGGATATTAAAGAAATGGACATAATCAAAGCAAAAACGGACAAAGTCGAACACGAGACGGAACGAGTGCACAAGAGCCGGAAGTTTTCTAGCAACTGGTCAAAAAGTCAACAATGATCAAACCTTGGTCAACCACAAAAGTCAAAAACCCTTAAAACTCCAAAACATCCCTTAATGTTAAACCCATTTCATCAAAAGTCCCTAAATGCATAACATTGTTAGTCCTTTTAATATAAAATACTAACGGTCGTTAATTTATTTATAAACCAAAAACCATAACCCTTAACCGAGCCCAAAACAAACACCGGCCTAATCCCTTTTAATATAAACCCGAGCCCAAGTCAACTCCCGTTTTTCCCATAGTCAAACAAAATTGTTATAAAGAAAAAAAGACGTGGGAATTGGTTTTCTACTGTTTCACCATCGTGCCCAACTTACCCTGCATTAAAATATGTAGGTTCCTAATTTCACACACTTATGATCTTAGAGAGAAAAAGTTAGAGAGAGATGGTTGGGAGAAAACTAGAGAAAAACACACTAAAGTGTTTGTGTCAAATGATTTTTCCAACACCCTCTCCATGTGTGGAGAGGGTTTAAATAGTTCTTACACTCCCCATAAAATAGGCTATGGTATGGGCTTACAGTGGGTAAAGACCCGGCCCAACACCATAAATCATACGATTACTGTACCCACTACGAGCTATGCTAAATAAGAAATATATGGGGTGACCGAGTCTTTTTTCTTAATCCTAACAATCTCCCCCTAAGGGAGGTCACCCCAGAAAATACAATTTGAATCCTAGCATTCCATGAGTTAATCTTTGACTCCAGCTCCTAGTCTTTGATTCTTCAAGTGCTCTCTTTGTACGGCAAGTAGTGATCTTAGATCATAGTTCCTTTGACTTGTGTGATCTTTGAGCTTTCTTTAAGATCATCAGCCACAGTGAATCTCTTAATCATCCTTGTTGTGAAGTATTGCCTTCATGTAATGTTGTGACCTTCGGACCGGCATGCTCACACCTTTCTGTATCATGATAGCAAGCATCAGAGTTGTGGAAGATTTGTTGTAGGTCTTTCAGTTATCATGATGTCTTTGTTTAGGAATATGTAGTGTGAGCATGGGGTTGTGAATTGACATGTCTCATGCCAGCAGTTACTACCGTCGGGGTTCCTGCAATTATATGTTAGTGATAAATAAATGAAAGTGTCTTTGTTCACTTTTGTTGAATAAGGTTGCAAGAACCACGGTTCCCCGTTAATCAGTATAAATACTGCCTGTGATCAGGTAGAATTCTGAAGAATCTACTTGACAGGGTTTCGCTGCTGCGCTAGCCGTTCTCAAACTGGAGCGTCTCAAAGTAGACAAAGCACAGAATGAGTGAACCAGTGGATTTGTAGGATCCCTAGATCATTCGATTAACACAAGATCAATAGCACAAGAGATTAAACATTAAAGAACTTTTGATTGAAAGAAATAAAAGTGGCTACAAACTCTATATGATAGAAAAATGAAAATGAGTAGCTAACCTCATTTTGACTAAGACTAGGTCTATTTATACTAAAAGAATTTGCCTTTTAGGGCTTTCTATTTGGGCTTTTTACATCTTGGCCCTTATACATAATAAACATTAAATAACAAGTCTTTCGAGCTAGACTTTTGTCTGTAACTTCGATGACCTAAGCTCTTTGTTTGGGTCCAATTATGTGATCCTAACAATCTCACCCCTAGAAGAGGTCATGAGAATAAATCTCACCGTGCATGTTCCTTCAGTTCGTTTGTTGATGGGTAACTTCACTTGTTGTGCTTTGGTAATTATCAACTTTAACACCTTGATCATGATCTTTCAGAACTTGATGTGATGACATGATCTTTCTCTTGACTGTTTAAGCTTCACTTCTCTGAAATACTTCGTGATCTTCTTTTCAACTTTGACTTTGCCCATAAAAGTCTCTGATCTTTAAGTCTCACATCTCAATAATCTGTGGATCTTGAAAGCTTTTGATGATTATCTCTTCCGATCATTTGAACTTTTGCGTTTGAAGAAGACATTGATTTTCAGAGATGTTGCGAAGGCTTTTGAATGTGGGCTTACTTGATTACTTCAGATACTGTGGTAATGGAAATTAGCCTGGTCTTGCATCGATACTTTTTGTCCGTCATACGCCATGATAGAACAATTTAGATCACCAAACAAAAACATTTTTGCTTTGTAAAAATCCCCTCAAATGTGTTATAGAAAAAACATTTTGTGTGAACACACAAAGGTTTATATTTTGAAAGGACCGAGATATTACGATACTTCAATCTGGTCGTTTACATTAACCTCTGATATCCGTGAGATCAATGATTACAGTATTGAATACTGCACCTGTGATCAGATAGATTCATCAAAAGAACCTTCTTGAACAGTTTTTCCCGGCACGTGACAAGCTAGTTCCTCAATACCTAAGTATCAGATTCCTAATGTATTCGCCGTTGCACTAGACAAATATGTCCGACAGACTAACACACTATAAAAGAATTTTCTACTAATAGAAAGGTAAAAGATGAGTTCATTACAGTTACTACTGCTGACTATAAACCGTATAATTCCTTTATCAGCGTTTTACTTCTTAATACAATTAAGTACCGTAGAAGGCCTGTGGCAAAAAATGATTTGAAAAACATTCGATGTGCTTATAAAAATTTGTTTGGGAAACACAAACGAAAGTTTAAAATTAGAATGCTTCTGATCATTGTTTTGAATATATCCGAAAGATATAAGTGCCTTGGGAAATCCCAAACTTGTACAAGTAAAGTTTATGGAAATCCACTTCACTAGTGGCGCAGTCCGAAGACCAGGCATGAGCATTCATACGAAATACCCTGGTGTTACAACATCATCTTTCCTCAGCATTCCTTAAGATCACTTTCAATCATCACAATTGAACATGAAACAAAAGATTCTTGACTTTATCAAGATACGTGTGTATAACACAAACTTTTGTACCTTGACACTTTGATCATAATATACACTTAATGCTCCCCCTATACATGTGCGCGATAAAACGAAAGATTGTTTAGCACATGCATGATAGCGACATAGCATTTTAGAATCAATCGAATCAATAATTACCCGTTTTTACATGAAAAGATGTTTAGCACATGCATGGAAAGTAACTTACATTTCAGAATCAACTCGAATCATTAATTATCCAATTTACATGATTTTAGTCACATTTTCTCCTCCGCCGATCAAAAGTATGACACTTGTTATTGGTTTTGATCTAGATGGACATAACATGTATCAATCTCCCTCAAGTATAAGGAGAGGTGAAATATCACAAATATCAAGTGAGTAATTGAAACAAGAACCTTAAATACCCAGAACAGAATGATACTGCAATCTGTCCTTAAGTTGTAACAGTTGGTTGTTTCAATCTTTCTCCAATAGAATCAGCAACAGTGTGTCCATTTGACCTGCAAAACTGTTAGTAAGTACTGAATCTCCCCCCTCAAACTATGACCCCCGGTTCTATTTAAAGAGCTATAGACACAAGTCTGAATGGTCATCCCCGAACATGTTTGATAATAACAAGTTGTTATTAGAAAAAGTGTTCGGTGGCTTATGACAACTTTCTTGTCTGTAAAGCAATAATGCACTGAAACGTACAACTAAATCTCTGGTATAGGACCGGGTTACAGTTCATAAATAACTGCAGCCATTTTTTTTTATTTAAATATACACAATGATACAATGTGAAACAATGCTCAGCATTCAAAAATACCAGATAACCCCTTGGAACCAGCCTTTCGATCACTAAGTTTACAATCAGTGAATCTAGAGATCATAGAAACTTTGGACCGAAGAACTAACACTAATCGGGGTAAGTTCTAAGGCTCAAACAAGGGTTCCATTAACTCCGTAGTTAAAGGACAGTACATACAATGCAAATGTCGTCCATTGGTATCCACGAGGCTTTAACGACTACCAAAAACCCTATCTAGTTGTCTCCAAGCTGTCTATAGTGTTCACATTATGATCCTGGTTGCTTCCAAACTCTTCTTAGTAACATTCACAAACTATGTTTTAGGCCTGGGGTTTTGTATTCACAAGACTTCAAAGAACGAATCATCAACTATTATGATCACAACATTTCGACCTTCTATTGTGATCTGCTGCTCTCCTCCGCGTTCACACTTTTATTGGGCAAGATAACGATGTGTTCCGAGTGTGGCTATTTGGCATAGGTTTTTAGCGAGAGCAGTGGCATAGGATTTTGGTCTTGTAGACAGATTTTACAAATACATTAGGCTTTTGTTTGGTGCACTGGTGGTTACTGTGTGGGTCAATTTGAAGTCCTGGGGGGTTCTTGAAAAAGTAACTTGCTTTTTCTTAGGCAACGGGGTGGTTTTACCCATAGTTGCTCTTATTGGAGGTGAAATGATACTTTGAACTTTTTGGTATAGCATCCCTTGAAGCAAGTACTTTGGGTTCTCAGAGGCTGTAGATCCACCACTCTTTTTGTGCCACTCAACGCAGTTTTAGTTTGGCATTCTCAGCAGTTTAAGGCATTAATCTTTCAGTGTTACTGCAGTAACGTGAGTAGTATTCGCCTTTGACAGTTCATCAAATACCGTCTTTTTGAGACTCACGTATATCTACTAAGGCCGTCTAGCTGAATCTTAAGGGAGGTAATCGTATCTTTTCAACTGAATTCGGTCAGTTTCCTAATGGCATGTTGGTTCACAATCTACCTTCAGTGGAAACCTACATTCAACACCTTCATGATGGTTTTATCTGAGCATCTAACTTCCTGATAGTGGTGTCCTTTTGCCTTGAAGCGATCTCTAAAACTAATTTATTTTCAAAAATAGCATTCGGAGCACTAGAAGTGTCTATGCTACTGTTTATAGTTTAGAAATTAAGTTTGTAATCATATGGGATCTTTTGTAAATGAGAGTTACGCATCTCCGATTCAATGACCATCTTTTTGTTTTAAAAACTTCAGCTTCAAGTTTCAAGAACTTTAGTCCCTGTTCCCTATCGCATGCAGATCTACAGGATCTTCGCAAAAGCGCACTAACACTATCGGAAGTAAAGCACAAGACAATAGAGAGCAGATATCTTTTCTAAACCTTCAGCAAATTATGCATTCATTTTGATTAAAAGATTTTTCTTCTTAAGGTCAAGGTACTTGTTAACAAGAACACATTGTTCAATTCCGCTCCAATCATCAAAAATCTGTCAAGAATTCTTTTATCTCTTTGAAAAATGTATCAAATAGCACTTGGATATTTTTTTGAAATGGTCGTAAAAATGGTACCCAGATTTTGTTCAAACAAACTGTTAAGCATAATCAAAACACCATACAGAACATAGTCTGGTTTTTTTGTTGTATCTTTCTTGATGATAACTTCAAATTGTTGAAAAGCAGCATTAACTTGTCGAAGACTGGACAGGAACTTGACTTTGATGGTCGACTTTTATGACAAAGGGAGTGACAGGACTGTTTGGGTACAGTCTTACTACCGTTCATATGCGAAGCCCAATATGCCATGTCACTTTGGGACAGATCCCTGTTGAGGAACAAACAAAAGGGCGTTTAGCTCTCATAGAAGCCATTCGCCGGGTTCGAACGTGCCCTAGGTTTTTCGTCTCATCTTTTTCATACTAACAACTTGTTGAACCAAGTCTCTTCACTGCACTATCCCATATACTAACCGGTGGGTGAGTAAGATGCAAAAGGGTATCAGCATCATACAAAGCATGGTTGAGGCATGGTTTGGCCATAAAACCTAGACTGGGTTTAACTGGTGTACCTAGGAGGTCCCTGTGCAAGTCAGCGTTTGCCTTTGTTTAGTTTCCTTAAAAAAGCAATAGGAATAAGTTTCTGTTGGCATGTTAATCTTTGCAAATATCTCTTGCAACTTTGTTAGCATTATTTTAAAACAAAACAATTTCATCTAATAACTATCTGGTAGTTTCTCTTTCTCAGATACAAATCTTTACCTTTTCAGAATGTAAAAAATGCAATTGGATTTTCTTTTCCTGAAAGATGACTTTAAGCAAATCGTTTTCATGCCATATTCAGCTTAACGCTTGTTTACGCTGAATCACTAGGTCTTGTATCCTGTCTAACTTTGTGTTCAAGATCAAGTTGACCTTTTGGGTGTCTAGACTATATAATTTCTTGCTTGCATTGAGAAAGCGCATTTTTTAAGTCTCAGACTTCTTAAAGCATTTTTCTTGTTTAACATTAGCATGTCGTCTAGTTGGTTTGCAAGTCATTTAAGATGGCAATCATAGAAACATTATCAGATGTGTCAGCAATACCTCAGTTGGAACATTTTGGCTTTCGGTGTCCAGAAGATACTGATGATAACGGGATTCGTATTGTCATCAAATCTCAGTCTCATCATCGATTCATAAATGATCTTCCTGGATGCATCTCCTAGACACAACTGATAATCCACATTAACAAAAGATTGATTGTCATGAGTGTACTCATTGACTTGACAGTTGGTGCACTGATGGATGACAATTGGCATGAAAGCGACAGCACAATGTGGCCTTCATCACGTCTGAAATCATATGTCAACCTCATGGTTACTTCGAAGATATTTGTTGTAGTTATTGCCAAGGTTTGATCATACGTTCTTCATTATTCCATTGAATAACAGTTGTTTATGAATGATCTGTTCCTTAAGTGATTGTGTATTGGTGATTTGGTTTGAAGTTTATGATTTCTTTTCGGGTAACTTTTCAACAGTAAAATGCTGTTTTGAGGCACTAAATGACTCGACTCCGAATGCCAAAAATTAATGGCTCTCGCTCAACTGAGAAGTGTCGTGACCGTTGGCACGTTTTCCGAGCTGTATAAAAAATCTCGAACAATCCGACAGAAAAATTATTTTTGCGGCAAATCAAGCAAAACGCAATGAATTGTCAAAACGCAATGGATTGTCAAAACGCAATGATATCTTCCTCAAAACGCAATGAAATTTTTCTCAAAACGCAATGAAAGTTTTCTCAAAACGCAGTGAAAGTTTTCTCAAAACGCAATGAAAACTTCCTCAAAACGCAATGAAATTTTTCTCAAAACGCAATGAAAGTTTTCTCAAAACGCAATGAAATTTGAAGTCAAAACGCAATGCTTGAAAAATTTTGGCAGCGTAGCGTTTTATTCAAAACGCAATAGAAATCTTCAAAACGCAACCTGTAAGCTCAAAACGCAACATGAAAATCCTCAAAACGCAACATGAATATTCTCAAAACGCAACATGAATATTCTTCTTCTTGCTTTTCTGCTTTATTTTAAATCACTTCGAACCCAAACACAAACAAACCACGCCTCTTTTTTGATTAATTCGAACGAAAGGATGAACAATAACAATCACGAAACGAATTTTTTCTTAATTTTCGAATCTACCTTAACCCTTTTTTTTAAATTCGGTTCAAAAAAAACAAAACAAAACAAACAATCACTTTTGGCTCTTGATACCAATTGTAGGATCCCTAGATCATTCGATTAACACAAGATCAATAGCACAAGAGATTAAACATTAAAGAACTTTTGATTGAAAGAAATAAAAGTGGCTACAAACTCTATATGATAGAAAAATGAAAATGAGTAGCTAACCTCATTTTGACTAAGACTAGGTCTATTTATACTAAAAGAATTTGCCTTTTAGGGCTTTCTATTTGGGCTTTTTACATCTTGGCCCTTATACATAATAAACATTAAATAACATAGTCTTTCGAGCTAGACTTTTGTCTTGTAACTTCGAGTGACCGAAGCTTCTTTGTTTGGGTCCATTTATGTGATCCTAACAGGATTAATACCCACTGATTAATGAGAAATTGATTTGAAAATCAGTCGAGTGTCACTCAGAAAAGAGTTTTTGTGACACATCGAAAGTTTTATCATATATAAAAATCAATTTTCATCAGAAACACTTTTGTTTTGAAAAATATACACAGTCAATGTGCTTGAAAGTTCAGTTGTTTAGCACATCGAACGGTTTTTCAAAAACTACTAGTCAATTCACTACCTGAAACAAGTTTGATTCATAAAGAATCGCACCATCGTTTCTTTCTAGTTGTCACAAGCTTGATCCTTAAGAGGATCTTACATGTCACCTACCAAGAGCTTGTTTGATATTGGCTCTAGAAGGATTTCCATCTTCATTGTGAGTACTTTTGTATCACTCAGATGTTCTGGCAATACCACAAGGATAATGCGTAGGACTCTTAAGATCTTTACTTGTTATGACATTGTGTGATAAACAAGCATAGTTTGTATTAGTGTCCTAACGAGATTTATGGATGACTCAATGGCTTCTAGACATAATAGTTTCAACTATTGGTTTTTAGTAGTCGGAGGCTGGAGCAGATTGCCACCTTTTCAATATCATCTAACTCAGAGTGAGAGAAACGATAGAAATGTATTGATCTCCGTGAGAAATGAAACAAGAATCCTTTGAGGGATCTTAAGTGGCTAGGGAGGGTTGTTCAGCGTATCACTAGGTCCATGATACTTGTCTTCAATGTCAGTAATCAACCATGTGATTCTGACAGCATACGTAGTGACCCGGTTTCTGCCTAAAGTTTAAAGAGGGCTGCTTCTTTCACCTTTATTTAGCATTTCCTTCCATCCATCACCTTTTAGTGCATACTGAGACTTCATTACTAGTACCTTGTTTGGTATGTTCCAGTACTAGCTCCATTTTAGTCCGCACTATTCCCTTATTCTCACATTACTCCTTTTTTAATCATACCTAATGACTTCTACACTAACTAGTGGATTTGGTACCCTGGGATAGAACCCTCCGGATCTGGCGGATCAAAGGTAAACAGTACCTAACCATACCATCCTTATAACCCGATAAAGTAAATACAGGGGTGGGATCTTTTGTACTGTTCTCTTCGCCAAAAACCATTTGAAAAATCAATCAAGGTACGGGCGATGTAACCACAAAGCGTTAGTACCTCGATTGTTTTGATTCATGAAACTGCTCCCCCTTAATATGTGCGTCGATATTCAAAATTGTTTGGCACATGGAGGGAGAAGTACCGGCTTGAGTCTTAATAGATCACATTTTTATCAGATTTAATATTTAAATCACATTACTCTCCCCTGAATCAAAAATTCAAACCTCTTTGATATTTTAGAAATCACAATTGATTTAAATATGTTAGAAGATTTAGGAGAAAATGTGGTCTGATTAAATACAAGCCGATATTAGAACCTATATATGCTCCCCCTCAATTAGTGAGGGATTTTGTTAGTGTCAATTATGATGAGTTTATAAATGATTTGGAGTTTAATGAGAAACTCAAGAAAATTCATTAAACTGACACATAACACTGATTACCACACTACTTATTGATGTACAAGATTGTGTATGAGACAGGACCTGAAATGTTCAAGCTGAAAATGGCATAGTCATTATGTCTATGTTAGCAATCTGTAGTCCATCTCGATACTCTCCTGATGGAAGTTGTCTTAGCTTCCCCCCCGAACCAGCAATCCTTTCTTGAGAAGAAACACCAAATATTTGAAGTACACAAATAATTCGAAACCATAACATCAAAGTCAATTAAGTCCCGGATGTCTGAATTTCTCCTTATATGGTAATGACTATCTAAAGGAATCATCATACTTATCATACCTATGTGGTAACTCTTTTGTCAAAAAATTCTACTCCTTCGAAAATAAGCTTATTGATTTAACTGATAGGGAAATACAAACAAAACAGAGAAACATATCTTCAACTTCAAGGCTTTCTAAAACTACTATATTATTTTCAAACAAACCTAAGCTATTTTAAAAAACTAATTGAGTGTTTTGGCAATCTGATCGGATATGTAGAATAAACCTAAGCCACTAATCTTGAAATTAGATTTTAAGCCTCTAAAGTTAACAACTTATGACAAATGAAGCCTTGGAGTTAAAACTCCCCTCAATTATTATCCTTAAAGTTAACTTTTCCATATAATTTACCAATGACAAATGTTAGCAAAGATAATTCGAAAACAACTTTCTCCCCCAAACGAACAAAGACCCCGTATTCTATTAAAAGATCTATTGTATTTATCAGTGGTCTAGATTTCTTAAAAAACAGTTTGTAGTGTCTAAATTGATTCTGATGTGATTAGAATACTTTCAAATGGTTAACCCGAACTTGATTATAATCAATATTTTGAGAAAAAAATTATACGGTTATAAAAACATATACCATGGCAATCTAGGACCTTTCTGATTCACGTTAAACTAAGCAAGTACCAAATTGGCATATATTCATTCAAAGATCCAAAAGAGTGAAGCACATAACATCTAAAGTCTAAATGAAGTTTTAAAAATTCAATTAACTCCCCATTAAATCATGATCAGTTATTGTTAAACCGTTTTCCGTATACCCTCCTTGATTGTTCGAAGATCGTTTGAAAGAATGATTAGCACAATTTCTCCCACAAATAATGCCCCATTGTTTTCTATTTAAAGAGCTGTAGAACAAATTGTTTGAAGTGATAGGATTCTTTTAAAATCTTTTCTGATGAGAGACTTAGATACTGATTTAGTTTTGAAAGAACAACATCTTTCTCCACCATGGTTAACACAATAATTTTCAGAAGAATCATGAGACGAAAAATATTTGGATCAGAAAGAAACTTCCTCTCTGATAAAGAAATAATGCACTGAAGCGTGCATTAGATCGAGGGTGCACGAATATAAAGTAATCCATGCTCGGGAGAACTTAATCACCGTTGTTAGGAACACCGTCTTTTTGGTGACGTGCTTCCTCCTTTGAAGAACCGGTATGCAGTCAGAAATAACTACAAGCATTTAGACATGTTTTGAAAAGTTGAACTTGCCGTTCGAGCATTCATTAAAAGCCCGTGTATTATTGAATGACATTTCTAGGTCCCGTAAATGTTATTGATTAAGCAGAAGAACATGTACTTTGAAAAAACAATTTTTGG
Source organism: Tanacetum coccineum (assembly GCA_026074375.1). NCBI lineage: Eukaryota > Viridiplantae > Streptophyta > Magnoliopsida > Asterales > Asteraceae > Tanacetum > Tanacetum coccineum. The sequence goes on along the minus strand of BQNB010065339.1, from coordinate 3,952 downwards.
TATTTTTCTATTTTCTGATTTTTATGATTTTTGTTGGTTTATAATTTGTATTTTCCTTTTTGGTTTGGAAATATAACATAAAAAAATGAAAATCTTTTTGTGTTTTTCTGGTTTTAAATATTTACATAGGATACATGAAGAGTAACCACCGTAACTCTTTTGTTTCGTCTGCTAGCTTTTTCAGCGTTTCTAGAGACATGCTTTGCATTCCAACCTTTTACATGAGAAATTTAAGTTTTTCTCGTCCTAACGGCTTGGAGAAGATATCTGCCAGCTGAAATTCAGTCGACAGAAGTACAAGCTTAACACTCTATTTTCCCTTTTACACCCCTCTGATTTGCACTTGTTTTTCAAACACCAATCCCATTCATCTAACTTCACCTTATAAATCCACTTCAAGGAAATAATCATCACTTGATCTGGACGAGGTACTAGCTCCCAATCTCTAAATGATCGAACTCATGGAGCTCTTCATGGCATCAAACCAACAAGATTCGGTTAATGCATCTTTATAACTTTTGTGTTCAATTGAAGAGAGGAGAGCATCATAGTAGCAGAACAGGGCTTCGTTTATAGTTGGAGGCTTGTAGATATCGGTCTGGAAGGATCACCAAAAATCTTGTCCAAGCTGTGCTCCATGTCCTTGTTCGATGTGCTTTTGTGGTTGATTTACTGAATGCACGTTGGTTGGGATAACAATTCGAGAAGAGGATTCTTCAGAACTAGGTTCTGAGATGTTCATACTGAGTGGTTTCCTGAGTACTTAAAGAAGTTGTATCATAAACAATTCCTTGTTATATGAATCTTTATCGGTTGAAACAAAAGGTTTTTCTTGAACACACAGCAACAAGAATAGGAAAAAAACAACCACATGTGAAGGATTAAAGTACACGATCTATCAATAGGGCAATGAACCGAATCCCATTCATATCTATGTTCTTGAGGAAACATTAGGGAAAAGGAAAGGTGAGATAGTGGTTACGGAGTGGTGGGGGGGGGGAGAAGTAGTCCTGAACTGATTGTTCAAGGAGTCAAAAGTTGAGGACCGGGCCCTGAACTGATGTGTGCAGGAGTTGTATAACCATTTTTCAAACATCAATCACCATGTAGTTAATTCACACTTCTCCCCCTCAAAAATTGCATATGAGGTTGCCATTTTTGATTGAACAAGTGAATAACAATACAAGCTAACCATTTTTCAAACATCAATCAACATGTAGTTAATTCACACTTCTCCCCCTCAAAAATTGCATATGAGGTTGCCATTTTTGATTGAACAAGTGAATAACAATACAAGCTAATGTACGTCGATCCACTAAATGGCTGAATGAGCATGGGAAAATATGAAGAATGTTGATGAGAATGGTCAAAAACAAGAAGATTTCTCTTCTTTTAGAGATAAAGCGCACTGAATCGTACACCTTTCTTTTCATAAAGGAACGGGGCCTGAAGTGTTGTCAGCAGACGCCATTTGTCGTTGAAGAGCGAGGCCTGAACTGATGTAAACAGACGTCATTTGATGACATTGAGGACCGAGGCTTGAACTGCAGTGTTCAAACGTCATTTTGTCGTTGAAGAGTGAGGCCTGAACTGATGTGAACAGACGTCATTTGTTTATGTGCATCAGATTTGAATCCCTTGAACCACTGGTTTATGAGATATCAGTCTTTTCGGCAACCAAACTTTGAGTCTTTCCTTTATAAGATTACAAGATGTACCTGCACTTAAGTTAGTAGGACCTGCACTGACATTAAGAGTTTGATCGCATTCATATGGGTTAGTGATATCATCATTTGAACCATTTGGAGGTTCACTGTCAACTTTGGTTGTGTAATCGGTGAACAATTCCATTTAGGTATCCACCTAAGACCAGCAATCTTGAAAATTCTACCCGTCGGTTTCCACCTAAGACAAGATCTAGGAGTGTTTGGTTTCTCATGCACAGCGGAAGACTTCTTGGGAGAAAACCTTTGTCCTATAGCAATCTGCCTACTAGGTTTCTGAGTATGACTCTTTTGGTTTCAAAAACGGTTGTGGTGTTGTTTCTAGTCTTAGGGGATTGAACCTTAGCACGAGAATTCACCTCTTTCAGGAATTTTGTTATACAATTATTATGATTTGCATTAAAGACACATTGATGACACGTTGAGCAAACAAAGTGTTTGGAGTCAAAAAAAGAAATAGAATTCCTAGAGTGATCTACTAGCGACACATCATTTGACATTCCACAACTACTCTTAGATACAGGCAAACTCCTAGATATTTGATTGTTACTCCTAGGATTTGGTTTGCTACCATTAGTAGTGTTTTGTAGACTAGTAGTATGCAACACACTAGGTTTTGAATTCCTATTTCTTTCTTGTGTCTTTTTTATAGCTTCCTCTAGATAGTGATTATGAGCCATATCATTTGAACCATACGATTCTTTTTGACTATTCCTAGATGAGCCAGGTGTTATCACGTGATGAGGTTTTGCAAGCACATATTCTTAAACTTTAGGCAAATAATGAGGAGTGACTAGTTTTGACAAAACGTTATTCACATCAACTTGGGAGGCAAACCGTGGTTTTGAAAAGTTAGGTTGTTCAGATTTAAACGTATTCGGTTGTCTAACAACTGATTGGTTTCTGGGTGGTTGTAAATCCGGTTTCCCCAAGATTGATGGTATTGCAAACTTAGTATCCACGCTATTTCCTTTTAACTTTCTTAATTCGTTTTTCAATGCTACATTCGTAAAAACCTTTTTCCTGAATCTGAGCTTTTAAATCAGCATTTTCAACAATCTTACTATTTACTTGAGCAATCAGTGAGTCATTATGATCTTTCGTCTGAATTCATGTCTTTTTGATAAAATCATAAAGTTCTTTATAAGTCTGTTTTAAATGCTCATTTCCTTATTTAACTTCTCATTCTCTACAAGTAATTTAGCCACACTACTTTCTAGTTCAATGTTTATTGTTTCCAAAACATCAATTTCATGTTTAACCTTGGCTTCATTACTTGCTTCCTTTACACTTTTAATTTGATTCTTCAAGTTGCAAATTAGTGTGGTTTTTGCTTGTAGCTGAGCTTTCAAATCATTTATCTCAAAAAGTTCATGAAACTCAGGAGCATCCTGGTTCTTACATGGTTTATTACTTTGAAAACTTTCTTCCTTATGTTGTATTGAAATTTCAAGTGAAATACAATGTTTTTCAAGTAATAAAAACTTGCGTGAAAGTTCATTATACGTTTCTTTTTCAATCATTTCTTTTTATTTGACAAGCTCAGATTTAAGTAAAGGACTTTGGTATGTGCTTAATTACACATACCATTTTCCATTAAAAACGGACTTAAATGACTAAAAACGTACCAAAAATACAT
>BQNB010065338.1:0-34977 GCA_026074375.1 Tanacetum coccineum | reverse complement strand
TGCTTCTAGACTATCCTTACTATATATTTGATATTTTATTATATTATATGTATTTTAAGGTATAGTCAGAGCGGATCAACAATCTCTTTAGTGTTGGATAATTTTGTAATAGAGATTTGGAAGTGGCTTTTCGTTCTAATACATGTTATGTTCAAAATCTGGAAGGAGATTATTTGCTCACAGGAAACGCGATTCGAATTTATATACCATCTCCATTTCAGACATGGCTGCTTCTTCACCCATTAGTCTAATGTCGAAAGCAACTTCAACAAAGTCATGGTTATGGCATCGACGACTGTCACATCTTAATGTTGGCACCATAAACGATCTTACAAAACTTGACTTGGTTGACGGTTTACCAAAGTTCAATTATGAAAAAGATCATCTTTGTTCTGCTTATGAAAGAGGAAAAAGCAAGAAAGCTTCTCATCCACCTAAATTGATTCCAAGTGATTACTCCAAATTGGAATTACTTCATATGGATTTGTGCGGTCCAATGAGAGTAGCTTCGGTCAATGGAAAGAAGTATATTCTTGTGATAGTGGATGATTTTTCTAGATTCACGTGGGTTTATTTTCTTCGTTCGAAAGACGAAACTCCAGAGATCATCAAGAAATTCATTGCTCAAGCTCAATTGAATTACAAAGCCAAAGTTTGCAAGATTCGGACTGATAATGGCACTGAATTCAAGAATGCAACTCTCAAAGCTTATTATGAAAAGTTAGGCATTATGCAACAATTTTCAATTGCTCGCACACCTCAGCAAAATGGAGTAGTAGAACGACGTAATCGTACTCTGGTTGAGGCTGCTCGTACAATGCTTATTTTTTCGAGGTTACCTGAATTTCTCTGGGCTGAAGCAGTTGCTACAGCATGTTTTACTCAAAACCGGTCAATCATCAACACACGACACAATAAAACACCTTATGAGCTGTTACGTGGACGAAAGCCAAATGTTGAGTATTTTCATGTGTTTGGCTCATTGTGTTATCCGACAAATGACCGTGATGATCTTGGGAAAATGAAACCTAAAGCAGACATTGGGGTTTTTATTGGTTATTCGGAAACATCAAGAGGTTTTCGAATCTATAATCGTCGCACCAAAAGGATTATGGAGACTATCCATGTCAAGTTTGATGAGCTTACAGCAATGGCTTCTGAACACGATTGTTTAGAACCCGACGAATACTCCTTCAAAAGAAGATTTAGATAATTTGTTCGGCCCAATGTTTGAAGATTATTTTGAGCATAAATCTTCTAATACTACCATCAATTCCGCTGCACAACCGACTCATGATCAAGAAGACTCACGATCAAGAAGACTCACCTTCTACATCTTCAATCATTGTTGACACGCATGAGGCTCCTCCTATTGTCACAACATCTGACGAACAAACTTCTCTAATCTCTTTACAAGAGTCTGATGAATTCAATCAAGAAGATTCTGCTAAATTTGATGGTCATACACTGTTTGTTCCATATGATTCTTTGAATCATGAGGAAATTGAGTCATCTACAATGAATCTTGAACCATCAAATGTGCAGAATTTCCATCAAGTACAACCCTCGACTCATATTTGGACAAAAGATCATCCTCTAGACCAAGTTATTGGTGACCCATCCAAACCTGTTATGACTCGTCAACGGCTACATACCGATTCTAAGGTTTGCATGTATGCATTAACCGTTAGCACTATTGAACCAAAGAACATCAAAGAAGCTATGGCTGATCATAGTTGGATTGAGTCCATGCAAGATGAGTTGAATCAATTTGAAAGACTTCAAGTTTGGGAATTGGTTCCACGACCAGAAGGAAAGAATGTTATTGCTCTCAAATGGCTTTGGAAGAATAAGTGTGATGCAGAAAATATTGTGGTTCGGAACAAATCTCGTCTTGTGGCTAAAGGTTATAAGCAAGAAGAAGGCATTGATTTTGAGGAGTCATTTGCTCCTGTTGCTCGTCTTGAGGCTGTTCGGATGTTCATTGCTTTTGCTGCTCATATGAATATCACTATCTTTCAAATGGATGTCAAAACGGCTTTTCTCAATGGTCCTTTGAAAGAAGAAGTTTATGTCAGCCAACCTGAAGGGTTTATTGATTCTGAATTTCCAAATCACGTCTACAGGTTGAAAAAAGCTCTATACGGTCTTAAGCAAGCACCTCGTGCATGGTATGACAAACTGTCTTCTTTTCTAATTGAACACGGGTTCAATAAAGGTATAATTGACCCAACTTTGTTTACTAGACGTCACGGGGGAGACATATTACTTGTTCAAGTATATGTTGATGACATTATTTTTGGATCAACAAATCCAGATTTTTCAAAAAGATTTGCAAACTTAATGAAAAACAATTTTGAAATGTCGATGATGGGTGAACTAAAGTTCTTTCTTGGACTTCAAGTTCATCAATCTCCCCGTGGCATATTCATAAGTCAGTCACAATATGCAATAGAGTTGTTAAAGAAACATGGTCTAGATGAATGTGTCTCCATGAGCACACCTATGGCAACAGAGAGACTGGATGCTGATTTACAAGGCACTCCTACTGATCAAACGACTTATCGTCGTATGATAGGAGGGCTTATGTATCTAACAGCCAGTCGACCAGACATAGCCTTTGCTACTTTTGTATGTGCACGTTATCAAGCACGACCTACGGTCAAACACCTCAAAGAGGTCAAACGGATCTTCCGGTACCTAAGACAGTCCTATAACATGGGCCTATGGTATCCGAAGGATTCTGGTTTTGAACTAATTGCCTATTCAGATGCGGACCATGCAGGTTGTAAAGATGATTGTAAAAGCACATCAGGAGGATTGCAATTTTTAGGAGGAAAGCTCGTGAGTTGGAGTTCAAAGAAACAAGATTGTACTACGATGTCTACTGCAGAAGCTAAATATCTTTCATTGTCTGCATGATGTGCTCAAGTGATATGAATGCGTACTCAACTGCTTGACTATGGATTTAAATACAATCGGATTCTGATGTATTGTGATTCCAAGAGTGCCATTGCTATTTCATGCAATCCAGTCCAACATTCTAAGACAAAGCACATTGACATCCTGTATCATTTAATTAAAGAACACGTTGAGAGGGGTACTGTGGAAATTTACTTTGTCGGAACAGAATACCAACTAGCGGATCTATTTACTAAGGCGCTTCCAAAAGAACGCTTTGAGTATCTAGTTCATCGCATTGGTATGAGATGTATGACTCCAACTCAGTTGGAAAGTCTGACAAAGTTATCTTCGTGAAAAGATCATACATCACAATCATGTACATAAATATATAAAAAATAACAAAAAGATTTGACACATTTTTATTATTATTTAAAAAAAAAAAGAATTACAAACTTTTGTTTCATGATTCCAAGTTTCTTATTAAAACCTTTTACATTGCAAAATACGGAATCATGATCCAAGGGGGAGTTCTTACAATTTTCATTCACAAACATCTTTTTGATAATAAACTCTCATGATGACTAAATTTGGAAATGTTATATTTTCGAGGGGGAGTTTTTAGTTGAAAAAGTAACAATTTTTCATTTTCGGACTATGAATTTAACATAATTGTCATTTCAAGGGGGAGTGTTTGAAAAGATTCATTGTTTAAGGGGGAGTTTGTGTAAATTCAAAAACAAAAATTGGAAATGTTAAAGTACAAGGACTGAATGTGTAAATTTTTCAAATTTTTTTGGTAAATACCAAGTACAGGGACTGAATGTGACAATTTTTCAACAGTTTTTGGTAAAATTTAAGTACAGGGACTGCAAATGTCAATTTTACAAACTGTTTTCGGTGGCTATATAAAGGGTTTTAATTTCATTTTCTACTTTTCTTGTTTACCGAATCCTTTTACCGAATTTGAGTAGAAGTGTGTATTTTGATATCTAAGTTCATTACAACGATTGTAACTTCACTTCTTACTCAAACGTAAGTGAATATATAAGTTTTAGGTGTTTTTGAGTAATTTGGGATTATCGAGTTTGAACTCGGTAAAGATGAGGTTTACCGAGTTTAGTGTAAAAAGTGTCTTACTGAGTTTTTGTAGCCTCAGAATAATCTTAGGCTTAGATTTAGTGTAAAAAGTGACTTAAGGCCATAAAATGATCATAGATTGGTTAGGATTGAATTGAGTCTACGACAACATAAAGGAATCGAGTTTAATTTTTCATAAGTTAAAAGGATTCATCTTTTATCTATATTGTGAAACTCAGTAAATGTTAAAAAGTCAAACTCGGTAGTGTCAAAAAGTCAAATTTGGTAATGTCAAAAAGTCAAAATCATTTGTGAATAAGTGAATTTGTTTTAATTGTCAACTGAATTTTATGTGCTCGTGATTTCTGCATGCTTATGATGATTATCTGATCGAATGGTTCTTGTGAACACAAAGAAAAAACCCCCCCCATTCTCTCATGGTGTGTTTTGAAAACATCAAATGATTGTGAAAAAGAAATCTAGTTTTAATGAATTCTAATCTTTGGGACAAACATGTCTATTCATAATTGTTTAAGTGGTCTAAGTCATGTCCGTTTTCGACCGTTTTCTGCAATGAACAGAATGAGGAGTGAGTGACTTAGTGACCATTCAGTTATTGAATTAGATGTGTTATTGTCTACATTGTTTAGGAATTCACTGACAAAAGTGAAATGAAAATCTTATAACTTAATCTACATCCAAGTCCCAATTGTTTAAGTGGTCTAAGTCATGTATGGTTTTGGCCTTTTTCTGCAATGAACAAAATGAGGAGTTAGTGACTTAGTGACCATGATCAGTTTGTGGTTTGCTGATTGAATGATTCAATGTTAAACATTCTAAAGAAAAGTTTTTTGTCAAAGATTCTAAAAAAGTCTCAAATCTTTATTGTCAAAATGGTACTCTTTTATAAAAACGGTTTTAAGAAGATGTCTAAGATCTCCTCTTTAATTTTCATAAAGAGTCTGATTGAATCAAAAAGAAGTCGTTTATCTTTCTTGAAAGAGTATCATTTCACAAAGAATTTCTTGCGATGATATTTTAAAACAGACAGAGAGAGCTAAATCCATTCGCGAAAAAGCAAATCAAAAGTGTGTTTGAAAAAGAATTGCCAGAACACACAAAAATGATAAATTAAAAGAAAATTTTGAATAAAGCGTATGACATGTGCTAGAAAAAGCAAGTACAAGCACATGAGAAACAAACTGATCAAAAATATGTTCAAAAAGAATTGCCAGAACATATAAAACAGACAGAGTAGAAAAAGACAAAAATGTTAAATGAATTGTTTGTTACCTAACATCTCTATTTCATTCATTTAGTAATCATCATGGTACACCAACAACATGTGGCTGATGTTCATCTAGATGAACTGTGTCCTCCAAACAAAAGATATGATCTTATGGATGCTAACAAGAAGATTGATTTTGAACAAGTGCAATGTCCACCTGAAAGCAAACTTTTGACGAATATTATCAAGAATCATCCATTACGATTCAGCATTGCACCTTCTTCATCAGTACCATAGATCTATATGGAACAATTTTGGCATACTTTGAAGGAAGACGGATCTAAGTATAGACTCACATTTATACTTGACAAGAAAGAGCTTTCTCTTACTCTGGATAACTTCAGAACAATCCTTTCCTTACCGAAAATCACGTATATATGGAGAAGTTTTGTACTAATCGAACAAGAAAATGAAAAAAACTTGTATGGTTTATAACATTGATTTATTGTCCAAATGGAAAACCTGTTACATTAATGTTGTCTGATTGAAAGAATTCGACATGCTTGATCGAACTAGCTTCTTATAAAAATGAGATTGTGTCACATGAAGAAAATGTTAAGAATAAATGAAAATTTAACTCGAGAGATAAAGTGATCGATACCCTACGTATAGTCGCGTACAACTTTCTAAAGCACCAAACGGAAAGTTTACAAACCAAGCATGTCTATTTTTATGATTCTCTAATTGCATTATCACTTTTAGGTCACAAATTCACAAATATGGCAATTTCAAGCATGAATATCCACCACAAATATGAGAATTGCAAAAATGTGAAATGAAAATACTAAATTTCTATTGGAAAAAATAAAAAATAATATCATTATAAACATAGAAAAACCATCAAACATTTGTGATTTTTGTGCCTTTGTTTTGCTCTACTGATTATTTTAATCATCAATAATTAGATAAACCAAAATGGAACATATAATTTAACAATTGAACATGTCACATACTCACATGAAGTCTTTTAAATAAAAAAATTTATATACTCCGATTTAATTTATTCTCATATCATGTTATGTTACAAGAATTAAATGTTTCAAACTATGACAATTACAAATTGATCCGTATTTTAAATTTTCAATTTTCACCTCTTAATTACTTAAAATGAAATGCACATAATTAAATTCTATACACCTATTAAATTGCAAAATGGGTGCTTGTATGAAATTTGAAACGAAAAAAATAATGGACTTTTTTGGGAAAAAAATCCAAATTCAGTTTAGATGTTGAGAATGCTGCTCGGGCCATGGCCAGAACGACGGTTGATCTTCGATACCATTAAACATGTTGCAAAAACCTTCATTACCGACAGTTTGGTTTAATCGCTGACTGAGGAGATCGGTTGTGGCTTGGTTTTGTAGGAGTTGTGTTAGGCTCGAATTCGGGCCTATAGATGACATGTTAGGGTACATGTTGTTTGAAATTTGCGTGTAAAAAATTGGGCTCTCTTCTGATGGTGTCATAGTTCCTGTCACTGTGTTGAGATCACAACTGTTTTCACTTCCATTACTCCATGATCCTTCTGTCTCTTTGTTTAGATTTATGGGTCTAACACCATTTGATTCTCCACCTTTTACAGCTAATAACTGTAGAACAAAAATGGAATCTTGATAAGTATATGATATGTGTAATAAGTCAATCTAGAACTGCCCATTTGATGGATATTTGACATTTTGAATACTTTTGTATCAAAATAAACTTTTTTACACTACGTCCCATATAATAAAATTTTGATAATAATTGAGGGAAAAAAAATCCAATCTTGAACATTGCATAGAGGTGGTAGAGCAAAAGGTGACGAGTGTTACTAATATAAAATATAGATAGTTATTGTTGTGACAAAATATTTAAAAATTAAATAATTTTTTAAGAAGAAATTTTAATTTTTTTATAATATAGATTATTTTATTGTTATTATGATTCTTAAGAAAAAAAATAATTAAAAAAATTAAACAAAATATTTATTATGATTTTCTACTGAAAATTATAAGTGAACTACAAAATTGAGTTATGCTAAAGCCATGTGTGTTACTGACCACATGATATTTCCAATTCTAGAATTGCCTGTGTGGTAAAGACTTGTACGTTTTTTGAAAGATTTTACTTGAAACCATAGATTGTAACATTAGCCATGTGACAAAGTAGTAATCATTTAAGGAAAATTTTGGATTTTGATTATAAGCTTTAGCTAAACACAAAATGCAAGAATATGCAGTGTAATTTATACCTCTGCATGAAGTTTCTTGTTTAGGTTCTTGAGAGCATCATTATCAGCCTTAACAGACTCGAATTGTCTCTTCAAGACATCATAATCTTTCTCCAATTGTTTGGTCTTCCATCGCGCCCTTCGGTTCTGGAACCATATAGCTACTTGCCTTGGCTGCAACCCAAGAGCCCGAGCCAGTTGAGTTTTCCTTTCGGGTTCTAGCTTGTTCCCTAACTCAAAGCTTTTCTCAAGAGCTTTCACTTGTTCTAAGTTTAGCCTTCTCTTCTTTTCGCCAAGTTGTGATCCATCATCCTCCGACAAGTCTTCATCGGCTGCATTACCACGCGTTTCTTCACACCTGTCCATCCCGGAATACGACATGGATCTCCTCATTAAGAGTGTTCCAGCACCTGCATACAAGCAATTTATTAACCACTACGACAATATATTTCACAACCACAAAGTGGCCCATATATATATATATGTAAAAAAGAGTTCTCACATATATTGCAAACAATGTTTTAAGTATCTGAAAACCACTTACTTATCTTACAAGTTTAGTAAGTTGTAGTTATAAAATATAGGCTATAGATAATGTTGGCCATATATTATTAACAAAAGTGCACTTACTAAAATACTTACCTAGTAACCCTAATTAATTATGCTTGATGATCAAGTAAACCACATGCAGATCTAGAGAGAGACAGAGAGAGAGAGAGAGAGAGAAAGAATGAAAACCTTGGTATTCATGAGGAGGGTGGTGGTCATCTTCATAGCCAAAAAACATGGGTTCAGGTGGAAGGAAGGACATGTCAGTGGGGGATAAAGGAACCCTTTATTTAATGTGTAAAGTTAGGCCAAAGTCACAAGGCTCTGATCTAACACCTCAAATGATAGCTGTATATGTGTGTGTGTGTTTTTGGTTTTGGATCTTGGATGTAGAAAGGAACATGGGGGTGGCAAAGACACTAGAAAAACATCAATAAGCTCTTTTTAAACCTCAATGAGATAAGAGATGGGAGTGGGGTGGCTTTTACAAATATTTGATTTTATTGCAATTTCCATACAGATTCTATATATTCACCTGCAATGTGATGGTATTACTTTATACTAATAATAATGATAAAATAATTAGTTAGAAAACAAGCTCACTAGTGTCATTATCTTATTTCATACGTAGCTTTCTAACTTGATCAATATGCTAACCAAATAATATTTTTGGTTTGTGAATTTTACACAGTTTTTGAGTTAAAACGCGATACATTGGTTGATTGGATCAGAACATATATTGGCATATTGCATTTAATATGTAACTTTTTGTTATATGTGTAATCTGAAATCTATCGGAAGCATTATTTAGAAATGGCTTTTTTAGCTTTCGGGATAGGCAGAATTCAACTACTACCAAAATATGTTTGCCTAATGATAAAGTTCAATAACAAACAATGCCTAACTAAAGTTCGAACTCCATAGTCATCAATCATGAGGTCTCAAACTCGTAAGAAAAAGGACTAGCGTGAGCCGACAATTTTGGTATATATTTTGTCGATAATTAATGTTTGGAAAGCGAAAACCTAACTTGATTTGGTTGATGAGTTGGACATCATATCCATTGACAACTTTTGCTCAAATGATGATACGTGAAAAACATTGACGACGTGACATGGATTTTTAACAACATCAAGTGGCATCGATCATGTATTATATTAAGAAAAAAAACATAGCTATTGAAATGATTCTAAGATGGTTTATTTTCTAAAAGTCACACTCGATGTTAAAAAGACTAAAGAGGTGTTTGGTTTGAGGATACAGCTAAAAAGGAATTACTAATTTCATTCTCATTGTAGTTGTTTGGTTAGGAGGTTTAGTACCTAAAAATGGGAATCAGACTTTTGAAACAAAGCATTTATGAACCCCTCGCGGTGGTGGGTTTCAAAACCCTTTCCAATTACCTACTCATAGTGATTCCCAATATAAACCAAACTCCCCATAAAGATTTACTTTCTATATATTCATTTTAAGCTCCTATTCATGGTATGCTATATACTATAAATGCAAAAATTATATTCAATATATGCTCAAACAATGATCAACTTAGATTATGTTATATGGGAAGGGACGGAATCAGGGGGTGTATCTGGACATTCATGAATTTTTGTCTCGTAGTGTTAATTTTGTTAAAAAACTTTAATTTTTTATAAATACACCCGGTCCTAAAAGTTATGAATATAATATTATTTTATTTTTTCATAAATGCACCTGGTGAGTTTATGTTATGGTTCCGTCCTTATATATGGGTTCTCAGAATTTTATCTACAACTAAAGAATAGTCACTAAATAGTTCAAGATGCTTAATTTGGTATAAAATTTAACACGATCAAGAAATCATGACATAAATAGCAAAACTTTTGTGACTTGCCACTTAACGTTTACATGATCAAGTTTCATATTAAAGACGCAAAACATAGGCCAATTAAGGTTATTGTAACGGGATTTTCAAGATTTTATTGACATTAAGTAATACTAATTTGTTTAATTTTGATGAATAACCACCTCATTATAGTTGTTTATTTTGTTAAATTTAAAAGAAAAAAAGAAAAGACAATCTCTTGTCACAACGCACATGGGACCCAGCCCCATTAGTTGGAAGGTTGGCGGGGTACCCCCTTCAAAATAGGGTTTAGCATCTTCCATGCAAATTCTAGTTTCAAAAAACCAAAAATAATACTCTGGCTTCACATGCCATCGTGTTCCCATGTGCATCTCTCTCTCATCTCCTCATCTCTCTCTTACAATATTTTATTTTTTTTTTTTTATCAACATATGCATGAAGACACAAAATCGACATTTCATACAACAAATACACATATATTACTTGTAAAAAAGTTAATAATCACAACCTAGCTATAGCGGCCTGACTCGTGAAGAAATTCCTCGGCCATTATGGCATACATGACAATTTTCTTCTTAATTCATCTACATCTGGAAAAGGATGGGTAACAAGAAAAAATAAGATTAACCGTCAAATAAAAAAAAAGGCTTAGGGTAAGTAAGAGACCAAGAACCAATGCACTAAAAGGTGGGGCTTAGAGTTGAAACACCAGAGTAGCGCGATTAAGTCATCTCATCTGAAACCAACTAAGCTAGACATTTGTAAGCTCGCCTTAAAGTTACTGCTTGCGGCGTTTGAATATCAGTCTCCGTTCGAGATTTGAGAAGCCCATACTAGGCTACAACTTTGGAAAATATCAGAAATTAACCAATGTTGTAACATTTTACTTGAATATATCAAAGATTAATTGGTTCTTTGTTAAGTGGCTTAGCTTGTACGTTTTTCGGTTTAACAAATGTAATTTACTTACGTTTATGACTTTAGTAGGACAACGATATAAAATGCATGACTGTGGTTTTGTATGAGAGAGACTATTGTGGGTGGTATGCGAACACTTGTATAATAGTTTATGGTTTTATTTATATAAAAGTAAATGTGTTGGAGACAAGAAGAACAAAGGATGTTGTTTATGTGATTAGTTTATTTGTGGTTTTGGCCTAAGAAAGTGGCAAGTATATATTATTCTTGGCTGCTAATTCAGAGAATGATCTTATAAGGTTCGTTTCCTCAATTTGACATTTATCTTTAATTTATTTTCGTGTAAGGATCGGATTAGTAAATATTTGTCTAGGGATTCATTAAATAATGTCATGATCTTTTTTTTTTAGAACGGCGGCATAATATAAGAAAGAGAAGCTAGCAAACGCTAGCAAAACAACGATTACATGTGAGTTTCAATAGGGTTTCTAAGCCAATATATCCATCTAAATCTACACTTTGGGTTTCTAGATGAAATCCACAAGAAAGATTGATGAACAACGGAGTCCCAAATATTATCGGTTAAACAACTCCATGTGAGCATCATAGTTTTCTTTCTTTTTCCTATTTATTTTCTAACAAGTAGACGTCTAGTACTATAAAGAAAAGGTCAAATCAGATACCCATCGGGCTAAATACCAATGGTTGTGTTCTTTTATATTGTTTTCACTTTTATGGTGGATGAACATTGTCATGTTGAAAGCATTTTAAGAAAGAATTGACTAACTTTAAGCTTTTGCAAAAATATATTACTAGTCATTAAATGAGTTATGATGCATTCACATTAAAAAGTTATTGATAACGTATTAACATTAATGACACAAGCCCATTAATAACACGTTTAAATCAACTCAATACAAGAGTCCATGAGTTAATCACTTGATGACGCCCCACTTATAAACTCAGGCCACACCTGGCTTAGCAACTTATCCCCTACGCATGACTACTCATGTAGGGGAACACTGTCTCATTGTTGTCATTAACGGTTAAGGATGTACCATCCGACACCTGAATAGTGAGGGGCATAACCAACATTAAATGTACGAGTCAAAGAGAATGGTCACACCAGTCCTCCTTGTCTGCACTCGGATGATCAATGTGTGACCTCTTCACAGCCGTTGAACACTCCCTAAAGGGTTTAACTCTAAACCCTAATGCTTCCCTATAAATAGAAAGCATTCACAACTTCCCTAAGAAGTTCATTCACTTGGCACCAAACCGTTACTCATAGTAACTCCCACATATTTACGAAGATGGTTTTTTTAAGTGTTACCCGAGCTTCATGATCCTTATCATACCATCGGGTCCTTACCGTTCAATACGGGAAACCAAACAACACAACCATCCCAAATCCACAGACGTCAGCCACTATCACAGGGTTGAGTCAAATCACACAGAACAATGAATGTCTGGATGACACCGTCTGCATAAAGGCAACAGTAAAACATCAACTCCCAAAGATAGGGAACCATTCCATATCCAAGATTTTTAAGTCTTTCCCACGCAAAGCATTAACTTCCACTTTTTTCAAACAAGTTTGTATGCCCGCGCTCTGCTGCGGGACGTATAGCGGCGCGCGGGCTTTGATGTGCTCTGCTGCAATAGCAGAAATTGGCCGTGAAAATAAACCACACATGATACAAACACCATCAAACCAATTATGAAATGTTTACAGATAACATTTAATATAAGTGCTTATCGAACCTATTCAACCCAATACAAGACATACGACCCAAAAGAATGAGAGTTTCTCCTACCCCTTAGCTAACAAAATCAGCCGAGGATCCTTCATATGAGGCACCATATTTGCAGTATCACCATAAATAATAGATACCCTTTAGGCCTTGTATAAAAACTCCTTATGTAGTCATTTCTTGTGTCCTCGTGTCCAAGCAATTCACTACAATAAGAGTAAGACGATTGATTTTCATTAGCACCATAAATTTATGTTATAAATTTATCTATTGCTACTTTAACAACTGTTAGACCAAGTAGGCAAATAGGGGGTGTTTGGCTTAGTATTTTTTTGTGAAATACATAATGTTTAATGAATGTGAAAAATATTTATGAAAACTGTACTATATGTGTCTCGCAATCAACTAAAAAATATAGAACAAAAGTGTTTCGTAAGAAGAAATAATCGCCTTATAGCCAAAAGAAAAAAATTGATTTGGTTAAAGAACTATCTATATATTCACAATATCTATAAACTGTACCAAAGCACACCTTGAAGTACCAATTACCAAATAAAGAGAATTTTACCTTCATTCGAGTCCGAACCTCGGACTTACGTTCCTTATTATAAAGCCTTTTATGTTCTGCTTGGCGAGCTATGTTAGAAGCATAATCAAGCTGAAGCGAGACCTGAACAACATGTTGCTCAAATTGCTTGTGCCCTTCGAACGACTATCGTTGAACAAAAGGGTATCATTCTTCGGCTTATGGTTGACCGTATCATTACCTATTTTAATTAACCGTTTGTTGAGATGAGTGTTCCAGTAGTTCTTGATCACATTGTCCATTCTCTTTGATAAGTGAGTAGCTAGAGCTGACCATCTTAGAAAGAAGACAACAAAATCAAAACATAAACCATACTAAATTACATAACCACACAACATATAGGCAACAAATGACAATAAAACAAACCATAATCATAAGAATCATCAAAACTTCGCAATATCAAGGTGCCTAATTTGGCTTTCTTCATGTTAACTTGTTAAGCCACATGATTTAATCATTATTAGAAGATTACCAAATCAAGAACTTAACACATTTTTCTAAACAAAAATCAACAATCTAAAAAATACTATTTGTTTAGACTTCCTAACAAAGTTATCATATTTTATAGGATGGATTAAACAAAATGATTGAACTCTAAGAAAATGGTTAAAACAATAATTAATTTGGACTAAAGCCAAGATTTATAGTTTAGAATAAAGAAAAATGACATAGTACTGTTTAACAATGCATTATACCTGGATTTTGAATTAATATCTCTTTTGTTAACGGATTAAAATTATAAAACAAAGAGTAATAATTTATACATAATAATTTATACAGTACGTGTTACCCAAGAGAGCATGAAGTTGAATTATGGTTTGTTCATCTTGAAGACTAAAGTTTCCCCTCTTAATGTCGGGTCTAATATAATTTATCCACCTTAATCTGCAACTCTTCCCACAACTTTGCAGCCCTGTTTATAGATATACGTGTGTTTTTCATAAGCAAAAACACAAATTACTTGTAACGATGCTATTTCTAGGATTGTATTTTAATGCATCGAGAACAAATGTGTTGCGTGTATGAATAAACCTGAAAGCCAGTTACTTATGTCTTTGTATATGTGTCATATTTTTTAGGCTAGTACGCAAACATCTCTTAACAAAACAACAAAATCCACTTTTTAATGGGCTTATGAGCTTATTGAGATTCAGCGTATGCAAGTCAACTTTTTCTACTCCTTTTCACCCGCTTATATTTTGTTTAATTCATGGGTTTAGACAGCCAACTTTTGGATGTAAATGTAAGGTAAGTGGATTTACCTCGTCTGCTCAGGCACCTCCTTTGTAGCTGCATTCACCCTCAGTAATATGTTACCCGAGCAAAATGGTCTTGATGTTGATCTTGATTTCCTGCAAATTAAAAAAAAGAGGCAAGATTAGTGTGACAGTGTTATTGTGGTGTACAGTGAAACTTAGGCTGCACATATTGAATTTAACCAAATGAGTATATGGGATGTTAGTCCCATCTTCAGTGTACAAAGCCTTAAGCTTGTGGATTACGAAGCAAAAAAGATATGTCAATCACACACACATAAAGAGCAGGTTGATTCTGCTCTTATAACAACCTTCACTTAAGAATGATTTGTTTGATCGTTCAACATTAAGAAAAAATTATAAAACTGCTGTCTTTTTTTGTAATTGTTTCAATGAGTCTTGAGTAATCTTAAACTGGCCATGGTTGTAACATATCAAACTGGTTGTTAAGTTCCAGAAACCATATGTATTATTTTGGTGTTATTATCATATAAAGACGTGCTATTGATTCACAACAAAAAGATATGTTAGAAAACTTATTGAAGAGCAAAATGTTACAATGACAAAAAAAGTGGTGGGATACGCCAAATGGTGGTCCAAATCTGCAGCAATATATTGGTGTCTATAACTGCAATCACTTTCTTGTATATATACTCGAGTAGTTTGAACATATATAAAAGAAAGTTCTCTTTGATTTTCAAGTTGTTTACAGACGGTTAATGTATTTCTGATAGGTTATCTTGCATCTTCAACTCTTTCATCTATCGAGCTCTTTGAGAGACGCGATGACAGATTTATTTTAGTACTTTAATTAACACCACGTTTGCTCACGATAACCACTTTCAAAGATATATACTCATTGGTGGTCACGCACCATATTACAGAACACTTCAATTATCTTTTAGATATTTCATGTTAATACTTTTATTGAAAGTTAGCGTAAACATAAAAACTAAAAAAGGGGTTGTACCTTTATTTCATAGCCAAACAAATTTTGCACCATCGTTAACTCCGTCGTTGATTTTCCAATATAAACGGGAAGATGAAAAGATGCATATCTCGGAATATCAAGAATTTAAGTGATTCATCAAAAATAAAGCCTCATGCGACCCGTATTAGAAACCGCACAACCAACCTGATGAGGGAATAACAAATGTTATAAGTCAACAACGTATATCTTTAGAAGGTATAGCCTTACCTTTACAACTTACGTAAAAACAGACGATGATAAGATTTAAGAAGCACTTGCCTCAGTAGTTCATTAGTCTCTTAACTGCGCAAGATAACTTCTTTGCTAAACAGGAGCATAAGATAGCGTCAGGTCATTCAAGAGTGAGACTATTTGGCTCAGAGTTGCGAGTGCAGGCCGAGGTTAGAATGTACTCGACCCGCCATGGCTGCAAGCACGTGGTCGTGCTGCCTCGCCAAGATACGCTTAATAAACACATAAACGCTACAGTATCTTCATCGCCTATAATACCCACCATACAACATGCACATTAACCATGAACAAACACCCGAACCTATAATCAAAATTTTGATTATATGCGATGAAGATATTGTAGGCGATTGGTTTAAGTTTGGCTTAAGCTATATCATGATTTATTTTGACACAATCTCATAACTTAAGAAAACCATTAAAGAAAATACCCTCTCCTTCCTTTCCCTTAAACCAATCGACTAAGATATCATTTATAGGGTTTAGAAACCGGGTAAAGCAAGACACGTATCACAAACTGGGTAAAAGGCTAAGACGGGCTGGAGTGGGTGCAAAAGGATCGGGCGGGGTGGAGTTCGGGTATAACGGGTCGGTCCCAGAGTTCCTTCTGAGGCAGGCTCAGATATATTATAATCAACTTATTTTGGACTAATAAGCCATGGCTCAATCACAAATGCAGATGCTACGTTTTCAAGTAGCAATTACCATCTGAGTTGCCCAGCCAAGATAGCTTTCCAAACATTAATTTTCCCCACATTTACATTTCATCATCATGGCCTCTTTCTTTTTACCAATGTTAAATGCATTTCAGTATTCGAATGTATGCTTGCTAGATCACTTAAAACTGTTTGGCTTAGAATTGCGACTGGCGGACCGGATAAAAGGGTATCCGACCCGCCATGGCTGCAAACACGACTTCGTGATGCCCCGCCAAGATACGGGTCGATTTGACCCTAATAACATTGTACAAAAACAATGTTTAGTCCGCCAGAATAAGCTCAACAAACCAAACTCATAAGCCCAAAATAAGCTGGTAAAATAAGCCAATTCAAACACCCCCTAAGCAAACAAACTAACTAATCAGGCAATCTTATAGAATAAACCAACCCCATAATCAGCCATAAGCTGAACAAACCCATAATCCCAAAATAAGTTGGGAAAATAAGCCAATCCAAGCACTCACTAAGAAAACAACAAAACTAATCAGAGGCAATCCTATAAACGCCTAAAAAAATTAAAAAGCACAAAATTAACAAAAACCCTAAATTAAAACATAACCTTGAATTTACCTTCGATTATGTTTCTGGGATTTGTTTATCCCCATGATCCTAACTTAAACCACATAAAAAGGCAATTATATAAACCTTACAGCCAGTCGCCAAAACCACCGAATGAAACGACAAAGCCAACACAATTTCAAGCTTTGAAGAGACTTATTTGTGGCGGTGGTTATGGAATTAGTTTTATTATGGAAGAAGCGGTGGAGGTGGGAAGGGGTTGATAATTGTGGAAGAAGCAGTGGAGGTGGGAAGGGGTTAATAATTGGGTTGGGAGACACGTAGCTTCATACGTGTCGGGGTGGGTCTTGCAGTAAATGTTTTCAACCCTAGATGGGTAACAAACTCGGGTCGGACGGGTTCATTAAAATACCTCATTAATATGCCTTGGGGGGATAATCTTACTGATTAATATATATGTATAATACATCTCAAACACTTTAACCAAGAGATTCGGCATTCGCTAGTCATCATTACAAGGCAGACATGATGTAAGACTGGAAAGATAAGCATGAGAGTATGAACCTTGGTTGTCAAGCATGGACTGGGGTGACTCACTTACATAGACCAACATCATATCACTTGAACATGATCTAATATTAGACTGGGGTGACTTGATAGCGTATAAATATTAATGGCCCAAGCCCATTAATAACACGATCAGATCAAGCCCAATACAAGCACCCATCAGCTAATCACCTAATGTCGCCCCACTTTCAAACCCATGCCACACTTGGCCTGGCAACTTATCCCCTACGCATGACTACTCATGTAGGAGACTGATGTCTCCTCACTGTCACAAACGATTAAGTATGTGTCATCTAACACGTGAATAGTGACGTGCACAACCAACACTAAGTGTACGAGCCAAGGAGAATTGATAATTGTCCTCCTAGTCTGTTCTTAAATGATCAACGCGTAGCCTCCCCACAGCCGTTGATCACTCTCTAAAGGGTTTATCTCTAAACCCTAATGTTTCCCTATAAATCAAAAGCATTCACAACTTCCCCAAGAAGTTCATTCACTTGGCATCAAACTGTTACTCATAGTAACTCCCACACATTTACAAAGATGGTTTGTTCAAGTGTTACGCGAGCTTCATGAACCTTATCATACCATCGGGTCCTTACCGTTCAAACAAAGTTTGGGGATGGGTAGGGTGTGAGTGGGCTTGGGCTAAACGAAAACATTTTGGGGTGGAACGACCTCGTTTAGGGACGACTTATGTAGTTTTAAACTGCTATTAAACTAAATGACATCGTTTTTCATGTTAAAAAATGACATATATAAACGAAGAAAACAAGAGACGAACACATGGTAAACAAGAGACACGCATCCACACACCCAGAAATCGACCCACATATATACACATAGTTAAATCTCGGCTAACAACAATAAAACGTGTATCAGTGTGCATGTAAGTCATTGATTTTTATTTATCTGCTTGATTATTTGGCGATCGTATTGAGATTCATCATTTTTTGGTTTAACCGTTTAAACTTTGAATTGTTCTAGGGGTTTTGCTTGTAATGATATACTTGACGTTCTATGGTTTGTGTTTAGTGTTGTTTCATAACTTAAAGTTGCTGCATGTTGCATTTTTTAGGGGGTTTTGATCTATCCATTTAAATCTCGAATTGTTTCAAGGGTCTTAGTCGGGATAATGAGTCAGACAGCTAATCTCAGCTAGAGTATGATGATAGTTAGATAAGAATGTGGTTAAAGGTGTTATGGTTTGTGTTGACCATTGATTGTTAACTATTGGTTGTTGCATGTTGTAGTTTTACAATATTTTGCAGATTTAATTTAGATGTGGGTCTTGCATGTTGTAGTTTTGTTGTTATTTGGTTGCTTTAGTTATATTTAATTTGGATGCGGTTGTTAATGTGCTATTGATTTTTTATTAATAAGTGTATGTTAAGTCGTATATTAATGCATGTTATTTGCTCGAATTAGTTAAAATACACGGTATATACATGCGTTAATAATTTGGACAACGATTTGTTTGGTTTTTTTTCATGTGCTGCTGATTTTTGCTTATTAAGTGTATGTTAGGTTGTATATTATGGTATGTTATTTGTCGAAATTAGGTGAAAAAGGTATATACTGGCGATAAAAATATAGGAAGCGATTTGTTTGGTTTTGATATGTAGGTGCCAAACTGTCCGTTTTGGGTAGCCTTGCTTTGGCTTTCACAAAAAGCAAAAATATGACGCCTGATGAAGCTGATAAAAGTGTTTCGGTAAGGTTTTATGTTCGTGCTATTTCCAAAACCGGTTTATGAATAGAGAAAATGAGAGACTAAAGTATGCAGAGTCTAAAACCAGTGTAATCCGGTATAACTTGATGAGGTGCGGTGATTTATATTATGCTTAATCTAACGGGCGTTAAACCCTAAAGCCAGTGTAATCCTCTATAACTCAATGAGGTGAGGTGTTTTAGATTATGCTTAAAGTAACAAGCGTTGTTGGTAGCGTATAGGTGTTGCCCTTTTTATTTTCGGCAAACAGAATTTTGTGAAGTGCTTTTTAGCGTATATTTTTTTAATTTATGGGTTCAGGTGGTGGTTTGTAGATCTAATTTTTATAATTTTTGATTTGGTAACCCGTTTAGTCTCGCTTTTTGATATGTAAAAATTCAAAACGCATAAACTACTGGCAATTTTTGTAACCACTATGATATCTAAGTCAAGGCACTAAAGGTTTTATAACTTTGAATCATTGTTACCGAATTAAAACTTTCGTGATCTGAGATTACAACATTGCCTAAAATCATTATAATCCCCTATGATTCAATGAGGTGCAGTGTTTTAGATTATGCTTAAACTAACGTGCGTTGTTTGTGGCGTACATGTGGTGCCCTTTTTAAATTCTGCAAAAAAAATTGTGTAGTGTCTTTTGGCGTATATGTTTTAAATTATGGGTTATGGTGGTGGTTTGTAGATTTAAATTATATAATTTTTTGATTTGGTACGATGATTTGGTAACCCCTTTAATCGCACTTTTTGATATGGCAAAAATCGGATAGCATAAACTGCTTGCGTTTTTTGTAACCACTATGATATTAGAGTCGAGGTACCGATGGTTTTATAACTTTGAACCATGGTTACCGACTTAAGACTTTCGTGATATGAGTTTCAGCAGTAACCTGTTGGATTGTTGAGATCTTGGATTCATATAAGTGGAAGCTTCAATTGGTTTGATGAGTTTGGTTATGGTAGTAAAAATGTTTTATTCGTTGCCTTAAACAATTATTTCTTTGCCTATCATAATTTTGCATCCTTATAAGGAAGAATGTTATAAGCGTAAATTTATGATTTATGATGGTGGTGGATCTATTTTGGATATTACTTAATTCGCTATAATGATTTGTTAATTCGATGAACGGATGCCATAAAATGCATGTTGTGCTTTATAAATATTAGTAAATGGTTATCTAGGTCTTTTTTAGAGTTGTTGGTTATTATGCCAATTTGTTGATATTGTTAATATAAATAATGTTTAAAAATATTATTTATATTTTACAGTTTCTCAATATTTTGATAATGACAAAATGTAAAAACGTCTTAAGTAAAAGTTTACGAAAACAAATTTTTAGTCTTAAAATTTCATTTCGACACAACATCACTTAAGGTATGAATAATGATTATTTAACTAGTTTAAGTAATGATCAAATAAATATTTTTCATATACTTTACATTTTACATATTACATTTTTAAAATGAGCCAGACTTTATTTAAAAATAATATACAAGCCATTTTAAATAAATGTAAAATGTCCCATTAAATTCAAAATTTGAAATCAGCCTTCTAGAAGAATTTTTTTGGCAAGATTTGCAAGTAACCACAAAAGACAAAAAATCCAGCTATCATGTACGGATGGTTCCCTTAAATAAGAGGTAGTTTCCTTATCGATAAGGAAACTATCGCACTGTCGAGGAGCCTACTTGGTTTTTCTTACCTATAAATAGAAGCTCATTTCTCACACCAAAAACTACTTCTTTCTATTATTTTCTCTGCACATTTTCAGTACCTTTAATCTACTTTTTCTTGATCATTACACTTGTTTAATCTCATGTAAAATGATCCAATCATCCATTTACTTTGAGTATAAGTCAAGAACACAAGATATCGCGAAGATACGAGGTGTTATTTCCAAGTCTTTGTCATTGTAACATTTGTTACATCCTTTGTGTATATCTAGTTCATAACCACCATACATATACCTTGGTTAGATCGGGTTAGTATTTTAGTCTTGAAAATCCATCAATGATCCGGATAGTATTTTAGTCCTCAAAATACGAGTGTGAAAGGTTTGGTTCTATTATAACACCTCGTATTTTAGGTCATTGTACGACATTATGAAATTCACAATTTATTTTTAGGGTTTTACGCGTTTGCTCTTAAACCGTAAACGTTAAGTTAAATCGCGTAAACTGAAAATGATCATACAATGTAAACGGGCATTAAACGATTAAATGTTTGCATCAAGCAAGTGTTATATGATTATTATGAGGATAATTAATAACTTTGTTCATCTTATTTTTATCGGCTACGTAAAATGCTTACGTTTCATAATAAAATGCGTTTAGGCATACCCGGAAGTTCTAAAACCTAACTACGCCTAAACGAATACCCACGATTATACCCAATACTCAAAATAATCAAAAATAACATCATATACATATATATATGCCGAAATTATAAGATAGAAACAAGACTTTTTAAGTATACATAATATCTAGATATTATAAAGATATTTATTTTTGAAATTATCTCTTAACCATTTTTTAAACTTGCATTTATACTTAACTTGTGTTTGAAGTAACCATGTTAAGTTAGCAAGATTTATTTTTACTATAAATAAGCATGCATGAAATGAGTAAAAGTAGCATACTCTTTTCATTAACATTATAATTTCATTTTATTCTATCTTTTACAACCCAAAAACCTCGGCATTATTAAGAAACTTAATCCAAATCATTACGAAATTTTTCTACTATCATACATATGCTTATATACATCAATCCTATAGATTGTATTAAGTAATATTCAAGATTGGTTCATCTGTTGGCAAAGTATTAATGAAGAAAAAGGGAAGATTAGGGTTTTGGAAACCTAATCTAGGGTTATAAGCTTGAAAGCTTGATTTTGAATCTAAACACGGGTTTAGAACTTATATTCTTCATTCTTACAATCTCACTAAGGTTTTCTCTAAATCCTTTATATTTTTATTTTTATGATTTTATGTTTACATATAAAATTTAGCCTATATCACCATAATGTCTTTTTGAATATGTAACATGAGTTTTTATTTGAGTTTATAATTTATACAATTATTTTATGTTCTTAATGGTCATATTATTATGGAAAAGTAAAATAAATAGTATGTTAACTTATGGATTAAGTATAAACATGTTTAGGTTAAATTTTTAGGGTTTTATAATGTTTCATTAAACTTCACATGTGTAATATAATGATAGTAAAGGGTTAAACTTGTTACAAATGAATTTACAAGGAATTAGGGATGATGTTGAACTTATTATAAGTATCAACAATGTAAAAATATGGGTAAAAAGATGGTTTTTTTTTAGTAAGCTTCTAACTTAAGTAATACATAAAAACAAGGTTTTATAAAGAAACATATATGAAATACTTAGGGGCTGTCCAAATTCGAATTTTGGACAGTAGGTTTTGATATAATATAATAAAAATACGCCTCATGACGATTCCATAATGATAAGAAACTCGAAAAACCGGATCTTATACGAAAAAGATACGGTTTTTTTTTTAAAAACAAGTTTAGACTAGTAAATACATTTTATAAACTGTTGATTTTTATAGAATGTTATATTCATGGGCAGTAGTTGAGTCTTTAAAACACCTAAAATATGATACTAACTTTTGATTACGAGACTCGTAACGCAAGAATCGTTAGAACGGAACTATATACGAGTAAATTACGACATTTCCAATATTACAGTTTATAAAAGTAATTTTATATATCTTATGAACAGTATAATTTCACTATTCATCAGCGGAACCAACTTTATAAAATATAATACCTCTTTTAATAACAAAAACTCATACTCGAAGGAATCACTAAAAGCGGGATTAAAACGAGAATAGGTTGTACGATTACAAACGTTTACACTAATTAAAGCCTAAAACGACAAACGAAGCTGTTGTGTGAAAAGTAATTTTATATTAATCCAGAATCTTAAACCTTGAATACTGTAATATTTGAGTTCATCGCTCGTCGTTCCTACGAAGACTTGTGGAGTAAGAAACGCGACAAACGGGCTTAGAAACGACCAATTATGTCATTTTACGAAATGTATATTTTTAATCGTTTTACTTATAAATATTTTTTACTAAAAAGATTAGTAGGTGATTATGATATATACGAATTTTGAAGTGGTTATCAAATGTGCGATTTAATAGGGAGTTTCATAATGAGCCTCTTAGGATGGCGTATAGATGTGTGGTTGGGATTTTACGATTTAAAGTGTCATAAACTCATCGTAACGTTATGTCATGACCCTCTTTAATTATGGATAGCATGAACGATGCACGATGTAACAACTATAAGATTATATTTCAATAGTTTTTTAAATTAAGTAATCTAGTATTATACTGGCCTTATTTAAATAGGTGGCATTTTATCGTCTTGCGTGACGTTTTTATCTGTGATTATTTGATGTTATCTGTTATTCAAGGTGAGTTCATAGCCCCACTTTTACAGTTTTAACTGGATTTGATTATTATTTGGGGTGGAAAATGCTTCTGTTTTATAAATTAGAGCAAGTGGTTTGAGTAATATATTGATTATGTGTTTGCTAAAGTTGCAGAATAACACTCATGAGCCCATTATTCTTGAAAGTTATTTGACTTTGATGTGTTGTGAATTTTTCATCTTTGTTTGCGCGAATGAATTAAATAGATCTATTGGGATTATCAATCCCGTTTGGGGTGATCTAGCTATCACTGGGGATTACGAACGTTGACCAGTCGGACTTGGAGGTTGCGGGTTACGAGTTTTGTCGGGCAAATCATATGACGATTACTAGCAAAAATTATAGGTTGTGCTTCGGTGTCATGAGTTAGTGCAACAATATTCTGGTTTTGTTATGATTGTTGGAGTCTAGTTGTAACATCACGGGAAAATCTTACGATCCTGCATATTTTATAATACATAAACTAGGATTAACCAACAATTTTGTTGGACGTTTTAAAGCAATGTTTTTGGAGGTCTTTAGGCACGTGATGCCAGGGATGCATTGGAGTATGTTTTGGATAGCACTGTCTACAGATTTATGTGCATAACGTTTTTGGGGTAATCTATGTTATCATTTTGTAATAATAAAACGGGAAGAACAGTAAAGATATAAGCTTTTGTAATTTGTCTTTTATTTAAATCCTATGTATCAATTTTAATAACGTCTTTGTGTAGTTCTTTATATCTTATCTTGGGTGTTATCTTGAAGTAACATGCCCCGGATCCTTATTCCGCTGCGACCCATTTTGGGGGTGTTACATCTATCCTGAGAAGAACTCGACATTTAGCTTAGTGTTAGAAAACATTAAAAGCGACAATGTACGATTTTCTCCGCCGGAAGGGAGCTTATTGACATAATGCATTAAAATCCCGAGTCGGATACATAGGGAGTGGAGTGGGCGAAGAGGAGCTTCGTAGCCGAACTACTATAAATCCTTGTGCCTTGGTTTGATATTTTCATCTCTTACTTATTTGTTATTGTCTTATATATTGTTTATTGTCTTTCATTCATATACTCATTGTGATTGATTGATCTATCATATACTCGAATCTAAAGTTTTAAAACGATTAATTTTGAACGCGAAAGCAGTAAAACTATTTACCACCCTTCTAGTTTTCCACATATATATTTGTTAATGCAGGATTAAGATGAATGGAATCGGTAGAAGGCTTAGAAATTGGCCTCGAATTTGGGTCTAGCAATACATACGTACGTGAATCTGAGAAAGCGTTGAGGGCAGTTGATATATGCAGAAAAAATATAAAGGTATGTTTATATATGAGTATCTTTCGTATTAATTTAGGCTTTACGGTTTAGAACCTACTTATAAATAACATTTAGCATTGTGTGTCATCATTTGAATTAATATTTTATATAATGGTGTCAAGATATTGCCTTCACGTTGTGAATGCGAGAAATACAGCGGGTCTTTGTATTTAGGCATTTCTATAGGCAGGTCTGTGAATAATTGTGTTTTGTAATGCCATTTATAGTTATATCCAACATCCAGATTGTTTTTTAAATCAGAATGTGGGAATTGAAAACGTGTTGGCTGGTTGTATGTAGGGACGAAACTTGAAAAACTTTCTTGGGGGGCCAAGTTATTTGTAATGTGAAGTGTAGTTTTAATGTATATGTAAACAAAACTATTATACAACTGTACAAGGAACATTACTTAGTTAATAAGATTAATCAATATTTAGCTAGTTTTCATAAGATCACGTATAGATTCCATCACACACATATAGTATGCTTGTACAAACCATTCTAGGAACTTAAAGTCAGATGTTAAGTTGTCTATTGTATATTTGTATGTAACCAATATAATGCATAAGGTGAAAAGCTCTAAAAGTAGGATGAACAAACTAAAATCAGTCATTAATTTGAATAAGAATTAAAAAAAATAACCATACAGAAAAAAATACAGTTAGAACACAACATTAATTATGAGATGAAAACTAAAATCTTAAATATCGTTTTGTTTTTAACATTATGCATGGATGTGGAGCAATTAAATAGGGATTAACTCTATCTTTTTCTATTTTTTGGATGGCTACATGTTGAATTTTTTGAAAATCCCTAATATATAGAACAAACTATTATAATGATGTAGATTTTTTTTAGGGGGAGGGGGGCACGACCCTCCCCAGCCCTCATAATGTTCCGTCCTTGGTTGTATGAATGTTATTAGTTTTTCTCTGGGGCTTCCACATTAATATGGATGATTATGATGATGTTGATGGCGGTGGTGAAACTGATATATTTTTGTCAAAACAAAAATGGGCTTCATGACTGATTAAAAAACACGATAGCGGTGATGACGATGGTCGCTATATCTCAGTTGTGCAAAACGAGGACAACAATCATCCTTTTGTAGTTGTTCGGATTCGAATTATGTAAAAGCCAGGATCGTCGATAAAATGGACATGTCCAAAGAAAGATGGGGAACAAAAGTGGATGTCGCGAAAGAACTTGCAAAAGATCATTAGCTTTGTTGTAGTGTTGTATGTAGTTGCATAAACAAAAAGCTTGGCAGAAACGTAAACTGAAACTGCATGTTTTTGTGAACCATATTTTGTATGCAAACCACATGTGGCTTTCCCCAACAAACCTAAAAATCTTATTCAGCTTCTTTCAAAGCATCATCTTATGTTTCCCGTCTTTATTTGGTCAGATCTATTTGATCATTCATCGTGCCTTTTACATAATTTTCACCTGAATTGTTGCCGAAAAATGATCTTCCTCTTTTGTTTTCAAAAGTGAATCATATTTACCGTGATCATTATCGCTATCAACTCTATGGATTTGATCAGAAAAATGTTTTCATTTTTATAAAGATGTTATCATTTGATAGCGTTTACCAACTTGATCGTCGTCATCGTTAGCATCATGATCATTATTTATTTCAATGGTCTCTTGAAGCTTGGATTCTTAATTTCGTAGTCAAACATTAAATATGTAAAAAAAATTATAACATGCTGGGATGTTTGACGTTAAATGTGTTCTAACAAGGAATGGTGCAGCCGCGCGTTGCGTCAGAACAATACTAAAAAGTACATAAATTGTTGTGTGTTTGGCGACGAGTGCAATCTTTGAAGTGACATGCATACAATTTTATACATTCAAGCCTTAAACATTGCCATCTGCTTTGTTTTTGTAGCTCTGTAACCTCAAAACCAAAAAAAGTCTTTAGCGTTTTCTCAATACAGATGTTGCTAACGTATGCGGCAAAGCATTTTTTGATACATGCACATGCTAATCTTATTGTACGAATTAAAAAATGAAACATAAATTTACAGATAATGAAGGTTAATTATTACATATGAAAGTCGTCACTAACACCAAACCCTATAATAGCATGCTAACACCGAAAACAGTATCAAGAAGCCTCAACGCTTTGTATAATTTTTACATTTCTACAAATCAAAACTTTATATTTAGTCCATACAATAGAAAAGGCGGTGATATCATGGGCCTTAGCATAAAATAAAACACAAATGTCACCCTACACTATATAAAGCTAACTAACATCACACTAAATGTTAGGAATAAAAATGTGGTGTCATTATTGAAATTACACTAGATTATTAATAGTCTAAAGAAATGTAATTATAATAAAGATGCCTTGTGTTAGGACTATAAATACCTCTCTAATCTTCATTAGAGGGGTGAAATTCAAAGTTGTATTTTCTCTATTCATTTTATTCTTTAATAACACCTTTAAATTGAAATTGAACCTCATCTTTTAAATATGGCTAATTCAACTTATGAGCTTTCCCGACCTCCCGAGATAGTGAATCTAGATTTATTACAAGTGGTATCAGAGCTGCAAAGGTGATTCGTGATGTGTTTGTGTGGATCAAAAAGCTTAAAATCGAAAAAGATTGAATCTTTGTTCAATAAGTGGCTCGTTATATATTCATCCATGAACGAGGTTCAACAAATTTCTTCGAATTGCTATAGAATAGTGTTATATAAGTTTTAGACCGTGTTTAAGTATCCATTGAAGTGATTAATTGTGAATTTGAAATCAAAAAGATGGAATTGGGAGCCTAATTGTTAACATGGGGTTTTTGTTCAAGAACAAGGTTTTTAGTTTTTTTTTGTTTGATCAAAATTCATTATGTATGATTCAAGAATTGAGTTAGATTTGATTCGTGTGTAAGATTATTGGTGATACAAGTTGTTATTGGAATCAATTAATGGTCAATTTTGGATCCATACTTGCGGCGTGGGGTTTTCACATGAACGAGGTCTCTAGTTTTTCTAATTGATTAAGATTAAGGTGTTTGATGCATGATTGGTGAGAAATTAGAAGGTAATTGGTAATTTTTGTGATCAAATTGATTGTTTTTAGCTCGATTTGTGGGGATGTATAAATAGTGACGTGAATAGTGTTTTATTACCAATTGAGGTTTGTTGAAAAAGTTGTTAGAACACTCGGTTGGTGGAATTGCTTGTAGAAAAGTGGTTAGATTGCTTAATTGTAAAAAAGGATTGAAGATTGAGGTGTTAGATAGTGGTTAATTATGATTATTGGTAAATTTGGTGATTGAGGGTTGTTGAATTCTCAATTGGTGGAAGAGCTAGAAGAAAGTTTCTAGAAGGTTCTAGAAGAAGTTTTTTAGAAGGTTGTTTCACTACTCTTTTGGAGTTTGTTAGAAAGTTTGTTGCAAAGAGGTTACAACACTCATTTGTCTACAAGGTGAAGAACGAGGGTCAAAAGCGGTTATATTCCTCATTTAAGAGATTGAGCATTCATTTTCGTGGAACCTCGTTCATCTACTTTGACTTGAAACCTCTTTTGGGACACTCATTCTACACGTGTGAAACAAGGCTTCTCATTTGATCATTTGGTCTTCAACCTTAATTACTTTGCAAAGTGGGAAACCTCAATTAGTTCTTCTACACAAACCTCGTCCGGATTTACTACTATAACCTCATTTGATCCTCCCTCATTTGGTTGAAACCTCATTTACTACATAAAGGGTGAAGTTGTCTTTTGAATGGGAAAGCATCTATTCTTGATGCTTGGTAGCGGGTGTAAGTTTTACATTTATATTCACGACTTATAATTCTACCAAAAATGCATGCGAGCAAGTATACTCGTTCAATCATATTAAAGTTGGGTAATGTCACACCCCCAAACGGGGCCTGGACGGAAACACTTGTCCGTGGGCGTGACGTCATAATATACCTCACACAAGATACAAAGAACGACCTCTAAGGGTACGTTTAGAAATCCAACATCGTTGCATTAAATAAAATAGTTAAATTTTTACATAGGTTCATAGATAATATGTGGAAGCGAATAAAAGGTTTTAAAGTTTGACAATGATGTTAACATAGATGTTAATAAGTATTGAAAATCGATCCAAAGCAAGGCAACACCATAAAGCAAACAAAGACATCCATAGCTAAGCACCTGAGAAAAACATGCTAAAATGTCAACATAAAGTTAGTAAATTCATAGGTTTGAATTTGATATAAGAGTGGACCACAAATTTTGCAAAACGCATGTGACTATTATAACAGATACAATATCACATAAAGCATCTATGTTGCGTTAAGCTCATGATACCGAGGTTAAATGTAATGGGAGCATGCAAAATGCTAAATAAACTTGCCCTAACGGGTGCCACCATAGTGCTTTACCGTATCACTCGACATGGTATACGTCCGTAAATCATGTAAGAGCTACTTACACGGACGGGGATGATTAGTCCTAATAGATCTATTTACAACACTCGCGCTCACTTACTGATCATAAGTAACTAACGGTTCATGATAACTCAGGCATACAAGTTTCAACATTTACTTAGGCAACACGTAAACAAGATTAGGAAAAACGTAAAGCATTTGTGTCCAATGTTTAAAAGCAAGCAATGTTTTTCACCCTAAAATAGTAATGCAATAGTAGTAAAAATGTGGGGCTATGAACTCACCTTAGCAAGAAGAGCGAACGGTAAATCACGTAAATGAAAGATGATATAGAAATCTAGCCGCGACCTAGATAAATAACGCGTCTTAGGAAAACGGAAAGTATACTAAATATTGCACGAAACGCTCAATATAGAAAGACATCCATGTGTGTTTGTGTTTTGGTTTTATTTATCAAAAATGACTTAGTAAAATTATAACGTTCTTCGTTGAATCCCGACATATTTCCAAAAGTTACCATTTATAAAGTTTCCTTTTTAGGAAAGATTTTAGTTTCAAGACTTTAATACCGTCCCCTATATTTGTTAAGTTTCTATATTTTTAAAACGCACTAACTAGTCTTAATCGCTTAACTTCTATGTCTGTTTCGCTAAAATATAATAAAAGTTACTATTTTTGGAATCCTACCTCATTTATCAATCCCGACATCATTTACATATTTTTATGACATTTCAAATGTTTCTAATCAATAACCTAATGTTTTTATATGTTTCGCCAACGTTTAGAAAGTCCAGAATGTCCAAAACTATCTGAAAACCTCATTTTATTTTCCAAACAGCACTACGTAAAAATGGTTTTGCCGAAAAATGTTTCAAGTTTTATTTGGCTATAACTTGGTCATTTTAAGTCCAATTTTAGTGTACAATATATGAACAACTATCTATTCGAAACGAGCTCTTCAAAAACTACTTTTACGCATATTGAAAACATTCCTAAGTCGCCCAAAACCTCAAAACAATTTCGGATCAACAATTTTGTATTTCATAAATGCTTCCAAAAATCACGCCAAACTTCACAATAGTAGTCTAGCCTATTCTCCATTCACAACTAATCCATAACAAAACCACACCTAAAACTAACCTAATCCCTTTATTTCTATTGTTGCAAATCACTTTTCAACTCACCTCACCAAGATCGCAAAGTCATAAACATATTACTTCCATTTTTATAAAAGATGACAAAATATTAATTCATTTCTTTTTATAAAAGTGCCACAAACATATGGATTCTTAAGCATGAACAAGATCCATAAGAATGAAAGGAAAGTATCAAAAGAAAGATCAAGAAATTCTTACAAGAATGAAGAACAAGAAGCAATAACACAAGATCTATACCCAAAATTACTAGATCTTGAAAACCCACTAATAAAATTAGAAACCCTAACTTTTAGATCTTGAGAAAACCCTTAAAAATCAACCAACTAATACTTGAAACCACCTTAGGTAACCTTAGAAATGAACTTGGTATACTTGTATCTTGCTAGAAATCAAAGATATGAAAACCCTAAATGGGTGTTTGTTTGCCGTGAGCTAGAGAGAGAAAAGAGAGATGAATTTTTTTTTGGTGAGGCTATGGAAATGATAAATGACCTAATGTGTGTTATAGTGAGGTATTTATAGGACAAAGGATGGTCTAGAGTTTCATGGTTTGTAGTATCAAGTGACCAACACACACAAGAGTGTGTGTGTGCTCTTGTTCGACCGAAAATAACCACAAGGACAAAGGGGTTCAATTTTGGGGACCATGGTTCATTATCTAGTCTTATGTTTGAATTTTGGTGAGTTAAAGTGGATGAAATCACATGCACTAGTCTTGCATGGCTTCTTGTGCATGGTAATGACTCTATGAGAAGTCACTATCCACCTCTTACAAGCACACATGCATAATAAAACAAGAAAATATGCCATTGATTTAATTTCAAGACTTATGGTTGATTTGGTTTGGTTTAGGCGTCCAAAACTAATAAGGGGGATATGAATGAAATTTTTGACTTACGAATACGAGATGAACGATAACTAAAGTTTATACGAAAATATTTTGGGTTTCCGGGGTTCTGCTAGGTCAAAAACGCGAAAAACGCAAATTAAATGTTAAAATGTAAAAATAAATATCAGAAGTGATTATAAACTATGAAACACTTAGAAATGATAAAATAACTCATATAATGTCTAAACTAATCAAAATTCGAAGACAGAACGTGTCCGATGACGTTTTTTAGATTTACGCGGGTTAACTTTCCGGTAAACTGCCAGATTCAAACGTAACGTATAAAAGTCAAAAATAATGATCGAAAAAGTTCAAAATATTGACCTGGAATTTACGGGGTGTGACATGACTACCCTGAATTGATTTGGGAAGACTTTGCATTCCCAATCCACAACAGACAGCTAAAGAAAGGTTGACGTGAAAACATGCCTTACCCTAGGTTCACCAAAATCATCATCAATCACTTCCTCTCTAAACACCAATCCCTCACCAAGATGCAGTACTTACACACACACACACAATTAAAGATGATGGTATTGTAAGCAGATTAAAGTTGTCAGAATTGGCAAAGATTATCAGGAATATTGACTTCCCATTCCTGAGACGATGCTGACTGATGGGATTAAACAATCAAAGTCTTATCAGATGCTCATCAAATACTCCACTGGTTAAATTCCTCCCAAGAAGAGCAGAGGCAAAGGTTCACAGGGGAAGAAAACTACAGATACTATTGAAGCAACTATTGATGTATCTGAAGAATCAGACCCTTAACTTGCTAGAAAACGAACTGCTAGCAGAAGAGTGGTCAAGAAGAAAGTCACAATTACTGCAGATGATAATATTGTTCCTGAACCAAACATTGCTTTGGAGTTATGAAAATCTATAAGCTTAAGTGAAGCTGAATAAGAGGAGGCAGCAAGGCAAGTCCATGTTACTCATGCAAGGATTATGATTGAACCTGTCCCCAAGCCTGCCAAGATAGAAGACCATCAGTATTTCTTTTCAGAATACTCCTCTACGTGTCAAAGAAGATGTCTTATGATCCGTCTCAGAATATCAAGGGCAATCAAACTTTAGCTCTTGGAGAACAATTGAATTCTGAAATATGATAAAATCACTAAAGAAAGTAAGAAGACCATCAGGGAGAACACCAGGTACTGGCGGCCAAGTGAAGGAGACAAGTTTATCACCAGGGGTGTCCTAATAAGTCCACAGTCCAATCCCTGCTACCTCCAAGTGATGGAAACTAGGTACTAGACCAGTGGGTTCCCGATTAAGAAAGCGGTGTACATTCTGAAGCCAATGTTATACTTGAGTGGGGATCTAAACAAGAGAGTGAGTACTCTAAAAAATAGGATGATGATGAAACTATTGAATGGGTGGACACGAACAAAGAGGAAGAGAAGAAGGATGACGATGATGAAAAAAGCATCGATCTTGAACAGACAGACGATGAAGAAACTAATGACGAGTTTATGCATGGTGAAGAACATGTATAAGATGATGATGAAGAAACTGATGATGAGTTTGTGCACGGTGATGAATAAGTAAATGACGATGAGGATGAAGAGATAACACATGCTAAAGTTGAAGAATCTGGAAATGGTGATGCAGAAATTACTGATGCGGTCAAGGTAGATGCTGGAAAGACTAAAGAAGCAAAGGACGATGCCAAGAAAGTTGAACTTCCTCCCACAAGCTCTAGCTTATCGATATCTTCAGGTTTTGGTGCTCAATTTCTTAAACTTTCGTCTTATACTTCTTTAGTTAGTATGGTTAAGGATACTACAAATATTGAAATCAACTCTTTATTGGATATTCAAATCCAATCTGAAGTTCCACATATCCAGTCTCCACCCGTTCTTACTGTACCTGTTTTAGTGATTTCTGAGCCTTTAGTCCTCACACCTATACCCGAAACTCCTTCAGTAGCTCTTGCAACAACTCTTCTACCCCCTCCATCTATCTCCACCATACCACATATACTACTCCAAACAACAACACCAATGCCTGCACCACCAATTATAACCGAAGCTCCAACCATCACCACTATTGTCCCTGAATCTGATGCACTCACCGATGTTCAGCTAAGAGTTACAAAATTAAAAAAGGATGTGTATGAGCTGAAGAAAAGTGATCACTCTGCTGAAGCTCTTGTTACTCTCAAATCCCAAGTTCCAATGGTTGTTGAACATTATCTTGGATCCAAAATTGGTGATGATATTCAAAAGGTTCTAAAGAAACACACTGCTAACCTTATTCAGAAATAATATGTGAAGCCAGCTCCCGATCCAAGTAAGATTCTGACATCAACAATTGATCTTGAACCAGAATCTAAGAAAAGTGCTTCAGAGATTCACAAAATTAAAAAGGAACAAGCTGAGAAGCAAAATATGCCAAAGTATACAATTAAGTCTACTAATAAGGCGGCACTCAAAGAGTATTGTAAGATATTGGAAATCATAACACAATGGAAGATAGATGGATTAGCCAAGTCTAGAGAGAGAAAGTGGGAGAGAAAACTTTCTAGAGAGAGAAAATGGGACTTGTATAATAAAATAACTAACCACCTCTTCCAAGGGATGGAAGAGGCTTATATAGGTGCTCACAAAACTAGCCTAAAGGCCTTGGTAGTGGGCTTACATGTTGGGTTTAATACCCGGACAATTACCGAATGTTATACATTAAACGGTTAATTACGAGCTATAATAATCGATAAAATACACGGGGTGACTAAGTCTTTTTCTAATATCTAACAATCTCCCCCTAAGGCACGTCACCCCAGAAAATACAAACTTAAGCTCAGCAATCTTGATCTTGTGTTTAGCTTGTAGTCTTTGATTCTTCATGTGAAATCTTGTACATTGACGTAGTGATCTTTGTCTTGTGGCTTGTGATTGTACTTGATATGTAATCTTGAGCTTCTTTGAGATCATTAGCCAAATCTAATCTATGATCATCAACTTTTGGTCTTTTGCCATCTTGTGTTGGTGACATCTGGACCGGCATGCTCATATCTTTCTTGATGGTAAAAGCTTGATTATTCATCATTCTTGAAGTTCCTTTAACTTTAATATGTAATCACTTCGAGAGGATTTTGATATCAGAGTTACGAAAGCTTTGAAACATATATTGGTGCTTTCATGAGGTCATTAGATGTATCAGTTGAGTATGAGCATGCGGTTATGAAATAGACTCCACTGGAACAAGGTATCTCCATCTCCATCTTTACTTGAACTTGTAATAGAACAGTTAGAAATAAAGTTTACGGACGAATATGGCTTTGTCGTTCGCCCAAGTATGGTTGGATTAACCTCCAAATCCTGTGAGGACCGACCTGTGATCAGGTAGATTCAATCTTAAGAAGAATATCCTTGACATGATTTCCAATATAAGTGTCGGATCTTCTAATGTATGAACATCAGAATCACCTAACTTGCCTGTTCTCTTAATCGGAACATCTCAAAGCAGACAGCACGATAAGAGTGAATCAGATAGTTACTATCTTACCGATTGAAGAGGAAAATTGATTTAAAAATCAATTGACGTGTCACTTGAGAAAGTGTTTTTGTGACACATCGAGAGTGTTAAGCATTTATCAAAATTCATGAA
>BQNB010065337.1:7360-34978 GCA_026074375.1 Tanacetum coccineum | reverse complement strand
TTTAATTCATAAAAAATAGAAAAATGATCAAAAAAATATAATTTTTTTTTAAATTTTCTTTTATCATTTAGGACTTAGGAAAATTAAATTTGCATTTGTAGGGTTAAATTTGCTCATTTTCGTTTTTTAAAGAACGGGTTTAAATCAATTTTTGGAATTCAATCAATTTGATTATCCTCATATATTTATATTTATTTATATATTTGGAATTCAATCAATTTTTGTGCTTTATCTTCTAAAGAAGATAAATCTTCTTGTTTTTGACCATTCTCATCAACATTTTTCATATTTTCCCATGCTTGTTCAAGTCATTAAGTGGATCAACGTACATTAGCTTGTATTCTAATTCACTAGATCAAACATGGCAATCACATATGCAATTTTTGAAGGGGATAATAGTGAATCAAATGCGATCAATAAGGTTAACTTGGTCTCTCAATGTGTATGAAATGGTCAATATGGCTTCTGAACAATTCAGTTCAGGACCCGGGCTTCAATATATGACTCCTGCTACATCTAGTACATGACTCGTTCAAAACCTTGTATCTCAACAACCTTGCATTCCACCAAACAGAGATTATTGGGATCATTTATTTCAACCAATGTTCGATGAATACTTTAATCCTCCAACAATTGTTGTCTCTCCACTTCAAGAAGCTGCTGCTCCAAGAGCTGAAGTACTAGCTGATTCTCCTGTGTCAACTTTCATTGACTAGGATGCTCCATCAACAAGTATTCCCTTATCACAAGAACAAGAACATTCTCCAATCATTTCTCAAGGTTTTAAAGAATCACCAAAAACACCAACATTTCATGATGATCCTCTTAATGAATCTCCTAATGAAGACTCGACATCTCATGGATCATCATCTAATGTGAGACAAATCCAAACTCTATTGGAACACCTTGGTAGATAGACTAAGGATCATCTTATAGCAAACGTGACCAGAGATCCTTCTCGCTCTGTATCCATAAGAAAGCAACTCAAAACTGATGCCATGTGGTGTTATTATGATGCCTTCCTAACTTCAGTAGAACCAAAAAAACTTAAAACAAGCAATGACCAAACCGTCATAGATCGATGCAATGCAAGAAGAAATTCATGAATTTGAAAGACTTGATGTTTGGGAATTGGTGCCGTGTCCAGATAACATGTTCTTAATCAAACTCAAATGGATTTATAAGGTCAAAACAGATGAATCTGGCGGGGTTCTAAAGAATAAGGCTCGACTAGTTGCTCAAGGATTTAGATAAGAAGAGGGTATCGATTTCGAGGAATCATTTGCATCGGTTGCTAGAATAGAGGCCATCTGTATCTTCGTTGCTAATGCCGCTCACAAGAATATGAAACGGCTTTCTTGAATGGCGAGCTCAAAGAAGAGGTCTACGTTTCTCAACTAGAAGGATTTGTTGATCAGGACAACCCATCGCATGTGTACAAGCTCAAAAAGGCTCTTTATGGTCTTAAACAAGCACCACGTGCATGGTATGATATGCTGTCAAGCTTCCTTATCTCTCAACAATTCTCTAATGGTGCAGTTGATATAACACTCTTCACACGGCATGCTGGAAACGACATATTACTGGTATAAATTTATGTTGATGATATAATATTTGCGTCCACTAATACTGCCATGTGTGATGAATTTGCTAATCAGATGACCAATAAGTTCAAGATGTCAATGATGGGGCAAATTTCATTCTTTTTAGGATTACAAATTTCTTAAAGTCCCAGAGGCATCTTCATAAACCAATCTAAATATGCTTCTGAAATCATTAAAAATATGGTTTAAACTCTACTGATTCTGTCGACACACCCATGATTGAAAACAAGAAACTGGATGAAGATCTACAGGGGAAACAAGTTGATGCTACACTTTACCGTGGCATGATTGGATCCTTAATGTATCTTACAACCAGTATACATGACCTTAACTATGTTGTCTGCTTATGTCTCCGGTATCAGGCTAAGCCTACTGAAAAGCACTTACAACAGGTGAAACGGATCTTTTGATACCTTAACAGAACCATTAACATGGGTCTCTGGTACTCGAAGGATACCGATATGTCACTCACATCTTATGCAGATGCCGATCACGTGGGGTGTTAGGATACTAGACGTAGTACATCAAGAAGCGCTCAGTTCTTAGGTGATAAAATTGTTAGTTGGTCGTCCAAGAAGCAAAAGAGCACTGCCATATCGAGTACAGGGGCTGAATATATTGCCTTATCTGGGTGTTGCTCACAAATCCTTTGGATGCGTTCACAGCTAACAGATTATGGCTTTCAATTCAATAAGATTCCTCTGTACTGCGATAACAAGAGTGCAATTGCTCTATGCTGCAATAATGTTCAACACTCACGAGCCAAGCACATCGATGTTTGCTACCATTTCATAAAGGAGCAAGTGGAAAATGGAATCGTGGAATTATACTTTGTCCGGACTGAATACCAACTCGTTGACATCTTCACCAAACCCTTACCAACAGAAAGATTCAACTTCTTGATCGAAAAGCTCGGTATGAGAAGCATGTCTCCGGAAACGTTGAAACGTCTGGCAGACAAAACAGACGAGTGATGGTGGTAAGTCACATCCTGTATCATATGTACATAAGAAATTATTAAAACACAAAAATATTTTTTTTCTATATAAAATTTTCAAAAAGAAAATAAAAAATTCAAAAATTCAAAAAAATATAAAAATATGTATCTCGGGCATGTCTTCTGAAAATCGATAACATTTACGGTCTTAGAAATGTCATTCAATAATGATACGAGGCTGTAAATGAAGTTCGAGCAGAAGTTTTAACAACTTTTAAAACATGCCCAC
Source organism: Tanacetum coccineum (assembly GCA_026074375.1). Taxonomy (NCBI): domain Eukaryota; kingdom Viridiplantae; phylum Streptophyta; class Magnoliopsida; order Asterales; family Asteraceae; genus Tanacetum; species Tanacetum coccineum. The sequence goes on along the minus strand of BQNB010065337.1, from coordinate 32,148 downwards.
ATGGCTTGCTATTATTTCTGATAGTAACCCGATCTTTATCTTCAAGGCAAGTATGTCGTCAAAAAGACAACTTGACCTCACAACGGGAAATTTATTTTTCTCGGAAATGAATTACTTAAATCATACAAAGGCCTTGTTGTTACTTTCACCCAACCCTGCTTTTTATACTCCATAAGTGCACGGGTCAGTGCGCTTTTATGTTTCAAATAAGAGAAATCTTATTTTATTGTAAAAGTTATCATTCACAATGAATTAGTGTTTTGTAATCACAAAAGATTTCAAAGACAGTAATCGACCACTCACATAATGACTACAACTCTTTAAATAGAAAATGTATCATTATTTGAGGGGGGAGAAAACGTCAACAAATAATCTTTTAAAAAGGTCTTTCAAAATAAGTCACAGAATAAACGGATAAAGGTTTTGATAATGACAGATCACAATTTCAAGGGGAGTTAATTTATATTAACTATAAGAGCTTTAGATGTCATTTATTTCAAACTTTAGGGACTTATTTACAATTTAAGACTTAGTTGTTTCTCACTGAATAGATTTAAGCTTATCAATTCTTCGAACACGATCTCTAGTATATGTGCGTACTAGGTTTTGCTGATTCCGAGGTATCGAAACCAGCAAGGGGGAAGGAATAGATATACAAGAAAGATAATGAGTATACGTGATATAATTCATACCCTATTCTCTTTTTAGGTCATTCCGGAAAGATAAATGTCATAACCGCAAAGAAAATTAGTGTTTAACTTGTTACTTTCGAGTGCACTATTTTAACTACATGGGGGTAGAGATATCTTGTGATTTCAAGTATGCGCCATTTAAGATGCTAGGGGGAAGTGTTGTAAGAAGATTTATTCTAAGTGTGAGAAGATTGATTTCTGATAATAAATGTTTCCTTTAACGGTTAATCACTAAGCTTATTTTTTAAAAGGGAGTAGAATTAGTTGACAAAAGAGGTACACATAGGTTTGATAAGTATGATGATTCCTTAAGTTATACAGTATTCTATAGAAAGAAATGAGTACATTTGAGGACTTAGTTTGGACTTAGGGTTTTTCCATTTTCTACCTACTTACGAGGAATAATTGTGAATCCGAGACTTAGTTTTGACTTGGTGTTTCAATTATATCATCAATATCATTTAACGAAATACGGACAACCAGACTTAATTTTGAGTTGGTGTTACGGTTTCGAATATTAAGTAACTTTGGATATTTGGCTTTATTCATCAGGACCGCTTATGCGGCTTGCACATCTGCTTTGAATACTCGAAAAAAGAAAAGTATGCTGATTTAGGGGAAATAATGACAACTGCATAAGGAGATTTGAGACGAACTACGATTGGCTGTCATGGAGAGAATGACTTTGTCATTTTCGGTTTGAACATATTTAGGTCCTGTCTTATACATAGTCTTGTGAATATAAATATGTAGTGTAGAGTTGAAAATGGTGAATATAAGTAGTGCTCGAGTACAAATTTTTTAAGAATTTCTTAGTAAATTCAAAATCTTTCAAAATTATCATACTCAGCACTATTTTATATACCCTCAAATATTGAGGGGAAAGCATTAAAATGTTCCTTATATTGCTTGTGAATAATTGGAACATTTCTCTCCCCGTAAGCATAAATTTTAATCTTTTGATATCCAAAAGATCAATAGACTTGACATTTTTGATAAGGGGAGAAAATGTGATTAAAATATATAGCTAATGATGTGATTTTTAAGATTTCAAGTGTACGCTATCCTATATATGTGCTAAACTCTTTCAATTAATCGATGCACATATGAAGGGGGAGCAAATGGTTATGTGATTGGCAGAAATGTGGAAGTACCAAAGACCAACCATTTAATTTACTGTATTAGAGTTATAAGGTGGTTAAGGTTAGGTATTCATTCCCATGATCCAACCATAACCAAAGGGATCTACCCAGGGATATTCCACTAGATAGTGTAGTAGTCCTTAGGTAAAACAAGGAGTAAAAGTGGGAATAAGGGAAAAGTGCAGACTGAGATGGAGCTAGTACTGGAACAAACCCAACAAGTAACTAGTTATGAAGTTTCGGTAAGCACTTAAGGGGTTGAAGAAATAAAAAGAACAGTTAAGATAAAGGGTAAAAAGAAAGAAGCCCTCCTTACACTTGCAGAAACCAGGTCAATACATCTGCTGTCAAGAATCACAAAGATGATTGCATACATTGAAGACTGACATCATGGACCTAGTGATGCAATGTACAACCCTCCCTAGCCACTCCGAATCTCTCAAAAGATTTCTATTTCATTTCTCACATAGATCACACGCATTTCTATCAACTTTCTCACTCCGAGTTAGTTGGTAATTGAAAAGGGTGCAGTCAGCTCTACCTCCTGATCATTAAAAACCAAAGTGCACATTAAAAAAAAGGGGAAGTCTGAGAGCCAAAAGATCATCTATAAATCTCATTAGGACACTTGTCAAAGATTATGCTTGTTATTTCACACAATGTGAGTAATGATAAATATATAAAGAGTCTTACGCATAATCCTTATGATTTTGCCAGAACATCCGAGTGATACTTTAGTATTCACAGTGAAAAGGAAATCCTGCTTGAGCCAACATCAAACAAGCTCATGGTAGGTGACTTGTGTGATTCTTATGAATCAAACTTGTAACAACTGGAAAGCAACAATGGTGCAATTTTATATAAATCAAACTTGTTCCAGGTTATGGATTGATGATTAATGAATTTTGAATTGCTTAAAACACAAAACCACTTTAGCAAGTAACACGTCGATTGATTTTCAAATCAAATTTTCTATTCCATCGGTGAGACAGTATCTCACTGGTTCACTCTTATCGTGCTGTTTGCTTTGAGGCATTTCGGTAATGAGAACATATTGAGTTTGATGAATCCTAATACATATGTGTTTAGAAAGATTCGATACTTCAGCTGGAAATCCTGTCAAGGAGATTCTTCTTAAATTGAATCTACCTAATCATAAGACAATCCTCATGGATTCGAAGGTTATTCTAACCAAACACGGAAGAATGACAAAGCTATATTCGTCCCCCCACTTTATTGCTAACTGTTTTAATGCAGGATACTTAAAGATGGTCATTGGAGGGGGTGAAAATGGGGGGGGGGGGGGGGGGGGGGGGGGGGGGGGGGGGGGGGGGGGGGGGGGGGGGGGGCAATGGTTCCACTGTCTCACAGATTCATAGTCACATGCTCATATGTTAACATTTCTCATTTTCAGTTATTTTTCAACACTTTAATAAATCCTTATTTATTTTTAGAGTTTTACGCGTTCGCTTTTAATTATTATCTTATAGTTAAATCGCGTAAACTAAAAATCAACGTTCAATGTAAACGGACACCAAACAAATTAAAGTTTACATCAAGCAAGTGTTATATGATTATTAGGAGTATAATTTATAACTTTTCATAATTTATTTTTGTTGGTTACGTAAAACGCTTACGTTTCGCAATAAATTACATTCGGTCGTACCCGGAAGCACCTTTACCTATCTACACTTAAACAAATACCCACGTTTATACCCAATACTCAAAATTTAATTATTTTTCTCACTTATACCATCTTAGAACCGGACATGGGTTTTTATACATGAAATAATTCATTAAAATCCTATTAAGTCTTTCCTACAACATGTTAAAACTTACACAAAGTTGTACTTGGACCCAACACCCTAAATATTGTCTAATCTTGGTGTCCTTTGGTGTCCTTAAATCGTGGCCTCCTCCTAGGGAGGAGGAGAGCACTTACAACATTGTCCTTTAAACCATTCATACTCCCATGGTTTCATTAAGCTTGTTTAGGGTTTTGCTTGCACTATATAAAGAAAGCCCTAGGTTCACATTACACTCTTACTCTTCTACAAACAAAATCAAAGCAAACTCTCTCTATATTTCACTCAAAACCCACGGCACACTTATATCATTTAGGGTTTCATTTTAATTTTGCAACCAAGGTATTCCAAGCATTCAAGTGTTCATTCTAAGGCTACCTAAGACTACTCAAGGTGTTGGGAAGCTTGGATTCGGGTTTAACAAGGATTTATCAAGAAAACATAATTAGGGTTTTCTTGATTAGGGTTTTGATTGTGAAGGCTTGATTGGGGTTTACATCTTGTGTTCATCATCCCACTCATCTTCTATAAGGTCTATTTAAAGTATTCTATGTTCATTCATTAATTTTCTATTGTGTACATACTTGTTGTGTAAGTTAATCACCACCTAGATTCATTTTTAAGTTATATAAAGTATTTGATGATTTCATATGGACAAAGGACATGAACATTTAGAGGACTAAATACATGTGAATTATACGGTACAACACTTGGTAAAATAATGGTGCAAGGTTCTTAAATAAAATAATTGTAAACTAACTTATAAATTAAAAACCCTAATTATATATTTATACACACTATTGGAATTCGAACTAAATACCCTATGTTTTATATTTTATAAAAATAGTGCCCTTTACAAGGATCGTAGGCATGTAAGGAACTCGAAAAACGGGATTATAACGAACAAGTTATGAATTTTACGAGTTATATATATTTAACTTTATAAAAATAATTTTATAAACTGTGATGAACAGTAAAAGTTACTGTTCATCAGAGGTAAAAATCCCATAAATTTAATATTTTGATAAATTTTCTTAATACTAATCCAAGGACATAAGGATCTCGAGAAACGAATTCTAACGAGCAAGTATACGCAATCTACAGTATAATATAATTAAATGTATAAAAAACAAATTTGTAAAACTGCTTGAATTAGTAAAATACCACTTTTTGGGATTCATCAGGGATTTTAAATTTTAAGCTTAATATTTGATAAATTTTCTTAATACTAATCCAAGGACATAAGGATCTCGAGAAACGGAACTATAACGAACGAATTATGATTTAAACAAGTTACATAAGATTAGTTTTATAAAAATAGTTTATATAAACTGTGATGAACAGTAAAAGTTACTGTTCATCAGTGGGTTAAATCTTATAAATATGATATTTTGATAAATTATTTTAATACGAAGACGTGGACATAAGAAACGTATAAAACGGAGTCGAAACGATAAAGATATGAAGTTTTAAAACTCGCGCGCATTACTTTTATTTTTATACAATCTTTTATGAAACAATTAAATTAATAATGAAATATCATTATTAAATCATACATTTTACAAATGATACATTAGTAAATAAAAATAATATTTTCTTTACGAGTACAAGTATATATACTTTAATTTAACAAAGTACGAGTTAATTATTGTTTTAACTTTTAAATAATTAATAAAAACTATTAGGTGGTGGTGTAACTATACGACATGTGATGTTTTATTTATATGAAATACATTATACTCATACGACCTATAATTAATTAGGTTGCATTCAAATTGCCGAGGCGATTCACTCATTTGATTTAGATAATCAAACAATCACTTACGGTGAGTTCATAGCCCCGCTTTTATACAATTATATTGTTTTACAACTTTGGGGTGAGAAACATGCATCATTTTACATTTGGACGCAAGTACTCTTTTAAACATATTACGATTTGCCAAGTACTAAACACCATTTTTATGCCTAAGCTATCAAAACTGTCAATAACTAGTTAGCTGAGCGCGAATTTAATGAATAGATCTATTTGGATTGACATCCCCTTCGGTTAGTAGCGCTCATCAGTTTTCAGAGGTACTGAAACAACGAACGTATACATGTCGAAAATTTGATGTGCGGTCGAACATCTACATGGGCACATTTTAGTGCATAAAATGCATACATATATGTCGAGTCTTCGGTGTCATGAACTTAGTGCACTTTCGTAATTACTTTTAAGATATTGTTTAATGTGTTACAGTGTCTTACTTTGGAAATCTGTGGTCCTACTTTATAAATTTTTACTAAACCTGTGAATTCACGCAACTAGTATGTTGACGTTTTAAAGCATGTTTTTCTCAGGTCAATAAGGTACGAGAAACAAGGATACATTGGTGGTCATCATTTTGGAGTCATTACTATAAAGATTTGGATGCATTACATTTTGGGAATATTTGTTATGTCTTAAAATCTTTACTTTTCATGGATGAACTATTTAAGCTTCGGCTATTGTAACAAACAAGTCTATTTAAGCCAATGTATCAATTTTAACGACTCATATAGAGGTCGTTCTCATATCTTGTGCTATTGATCTATGAAGTAACACTCGCCAACCCATATTTCCGCTGCGACCCATTTTGGGGGTGTTACATCATACCCGACCGAAAAACATAAAGATATCATGAAAGCTCAAGTACATGTTTCAAGACTTCTGCTACTCTGATACCGTACTTCTTTCTTAAAGTGACGAAGCATTAAAGTCAACGAATTTCAAAGAAGTTTCTGTCACTCTGATAACTGAACGTTTTTCTTAAAGTGACAAAGTGTTCAAGTTAAAGAACTTCAAGAAGGATGCATCATTAAAGCTTTCAAGCTATCAAATCAAGAAAGGTATGAGCATGTCGGTCTAAAAGTCACGAGTTCACAAGATGGCAAAGTTTACAAGATGGCGAAAAGAGATTATGCTTGGTTGATGATCTCAAGGTGCTCAAGATCACATATTCACATAAAAGTTAAGATAAAGGAACAAGCTCAAGCCTAAAGTCAATGATCACTACGCAAAGAAGCAAGACAAATGATCAACTATTACACAAAAAGGACTCAAGTTCAAGACAAGAAGCTTTAACGATTAATTATCAAGGTCACAAGGAGAGATCTCTATGATCACCCCTTATGTTGATCCCAATCTAGATCGATTCCTTAGCTTGTCTAAGGTTAAATTAACTTGGATAAATCCAAAATAACTTGTTGTAGAAACTTTGTATGTATACTAAAGTGTATGCAGAATCTACACCTTAATATCTAGAAGTATAATGAATAAAACAGTAATTGTGAATGAACAATGAATAAAACCAAATGCTCCAATATTATTAGATCAATAATAAGTACTCTTCACTAGTACTAGGGTTTACAACCTTGAAGCTTTTTAATCAGCTTTACAACTATGAAAAACGTATATATCAACTAATGCCCTAGAGCCTCCTTTTATAGACTAAGGAGTCCTAGTCGGCATATAACATATTCTAAAGATAAACATAAACATATAGAATATTCTGATACAATCTATTCTATAATTATCTTCTAATCTTCATCTCCAAGTAATCCTTATCTCTTTACTCGTCTTTATCTTTTGACAGTAGCAATTCTTCTAACAGTTGTAATCCAGCAGCATTTGTACCAGCAACACTAATAAACATAAGCAGTACTAATATATACTCACAGTACTAACTGTGTACTAGCAGTCTTAACTTTACTACTATCAGCACTAACTACTTAGCATATATTCCAATCTTCAACACTTAGCCCCCCATTTTTAACTTCAAATAAAGCAGTAAAAAAAACTTTAATACTAATAGTACTGAACTTATTACTAACAGTATAACTTAGCAGTAGGTAACTTTATACTACTAGTTCTAACTACTTAGCATAATTTTCATTAGTATCACCAACAGTAATAAGTTATGCTTGACAACACTAATGTATACCTGAGCAGCAGTAACTCTAAGAATCATCTTGAAGTCTTTAAGTCCCAACAATCTTCCCCTAAACTTGTTGTTCATCGTATGAATCTTTAAGTTTCTTTATTAAAAGCCCTCATGACTATTAGGAAGATGCATTTAAACTTTTTATTGACCCTTTTGCTGCTTTACCATTAACTTAAGTAATTGATAGCACATCTCATTCCAATAATCAGCTTAAAGTTTCTTGTTTAGCATATTTGTGATTGTTATTGGTGTGAGGGGATATCTTTTCAACTAACATAAAGATGTGCACATTTCTTAACCTTACAAAGTGCACTCCACATGAATCAAACAACTTCCAAATAGTCACTTTGTATCCTTGTAGATTTCTCCATACATCACTCTTCATGTCTGGTTCAAACGTGACTTTTAAATCACCCCACAACACTCTTTCATGTTCATCTTCAGGCCTTGTATTACCATGCTTTGTTTCTGACGCAACTTCATAGAGTCTAAGTCTTCTCTGTCAATACCCTGAAGCATCTTAATCATAGAAGAATATCTCTTGGAACTTCCATCAGCTCTTATCAATTGATAATGTCCTATTATTCCTTCTTTAATAATCTTGTATTCAACAATCACTGGTGGTTTGGTAGCAAGTAGAATAGCATCAACTGCTATATCATCATCTTTGACTATCATCATATGCATTTTCAGCTCAGCTTCATTATCTTCTTCAACTTCTTCATTCTCATCAGTCTTTTGCTTCTTAGACTCATCAGATTCCAGTTTATCTTCTGCTCTCTTTGTACTACAATCTTGTGCAATTCCTGTCTTCTTAAAACTGCTTTCATCTTTCTTTCTACTAATTTCTTGAACTTCTGAATTCATAGCCACAAAAGAATTTACTCTATTCATCTCCTTGTCAAACAGCTTTTGGATTTCATCATAGCTTCTGCCTTTTAGCTGATTGTATTTATATCTACCCATATGCTTAAGATAGACAGACATTTGATTTCTCTTTTGAGCCTTGGTAGGAGGTCTATTTCTCTTTTCTTGTGCTCTTAATGCAGCAAAATGTTTTCTCCTCCTTTCTATGAATTCCATAAATAGTTTTGCCTTCTCCTCATCTGTCAACTCCTCTTGCTCTATTGTTTGGAGTCACTCAGCTAGCAATCTATCAGCCTCCATCATAGCTTTTGTATTTTCCCATTATTCAATCAAAGCTATGTTGGCTTCTTCTTCCTTTTTCCTTGCCATCTTCTCTTCTTCTATAAGTTCAGCTTGTAGCTGAGCTTCAAGATTTCTTGCCATTTTTTCATCAAGAGCAACTTGATCTTTCCTTTTCAAAGGTACTTCAGGCTCAATCAATATTGCTTTGCCTTTATCCTTAGTCTTTGAAGGTTGTGATGCCTGTAGAGATGATGTTGTTGTTCTGAATTCACTTGGCTCTTGAACTACAACCCCTCTAGCCTTAGGTCTTGTAATTGTAGTTGTAGCAGCAGTAGTAACAGCTTTAGGTTTAGCTGCTTTGATTTCAATAAGAGTTTGAGCCAAAGTTAGTTCATCAATAACTGTTGTTGGAGCACTAGTAGGAGTAATTTCATCAATCTTGGCAGCAGTAACTCCTTCATCAGCAGTAGTAACTCAACTGCTGACTTTCTGTTAGATAGAAAGGATTTTGAAAACTAGAGCTTGTTTAGTGTATGATCATAGAAAAATAGAGGTTTCGTCAACATGTAAACATTTGTGCGGATATGATCTCTTTTAAAAACAATATAAACTAGCTGTTTAATCCTCTTTTCTAAAGCAAATCTCTCTAATCTATGTTCTTAGATTCTTCTTTTCTTAAAATCATCTTGAGAAGCAGAAACTATTTTGCATTAAAGATTCTTATTCTTTAAATGTTCAAGAAGAGTTTGTTTAAGTCGATCAATCTCTACAGATTGTGCACTTGAATCTGAAACATATCATACTCCCTTAAATCAACATTTTGTCCTTCTTTCAACACTTTAACTTGTTCCTTATATCTTTCAAGAATTCAGTAGTTAACGTATCATTGACACTTTTATTTTCCAGATTTATCTTGGTATAATTAACTACTTTGGATTTCATTGTTCAATCACAGATAATATAAATGCAGCATTTTGTTCAGAGATATTAGAATTTTGAACAACTGCCTGTTGTGATTCAATCACATACTGAGAATATGGAATGATATTGCTATCACTGGTTATTTCAGTCTCTGAATGGTTCACAACATTTGACTGTTCAGAATACGGCATCACCTGCACAGCTTGATTAATTATATCGGCATCACCTGCACAGCTTGATTAATCATATTATTCACATTATCATGATTGTGTACCTCAGTAAGAGCATCTGAACCATAATGAGATAAATTCGCCATGAGAGCAACTTTGGCAGTGTTGAGTTCATCACAATCAGAGTCATATGCATCCAAATCACAGGCTCGTAAACAGCATTGGAGTATTCGACGTCCTGTGGTGGCTTAGCCTTCTAGAATTCCTGGATCTGCCAAAAATGCTAGTTCCTCCTCATGTAGAATTTGACCACTTGCTTGAGCTTGAACCAACAAAACTTTATCCTTAAACCAAGAATCATCTCGTTTCCTCTTTGGTTTAGTGCACTGTTTGGACATGTGGCCTTCCCTTTACAGTTGTAACAAATAACAGTCCTTTGTTTCCCAGAATTGCTTCCACTTTGCTCCTGGAGTATAAGTCCTTGAAGTACCACATAGCTAAAGAAATTTGTCTCCCCTGAATTGGTTGTAAGGTTACTCTTTCCATTATTAATGGTAGCTTGTTGCCCTAGGGTTTGACGAATTCCTCAGCTGGTTATTGGTAGTGAGATAGCGGGAAGTGACAACATCATCAAGAAAGACACTCATGATGATTGATGGCATCAATGGGATCATCACCTTTCTGGAACACTAGAACAATTAGACCCGAGTCTGGTTGGGAAAATTTAGATTGTTGGTTAACTGAGGGAGCATATTCCAATTGAGGGATGGATGATGATGGAGAATAAACGTTGTGGTGAATTGATGATTGATACTCAAATGGATGGATAGTGATTGAAAGAGATTTGATGATTGATAGAGTTTGAGTATTGTTGAGATGATAAGAGTGATTCCATACTTGTGTGAGACGGTTATGGTGGAACTTGTTGTTGAAATTGAGTGTTATTGGTAAGAGTTTTGTGATGAGGTTTGAAAAGGGACTGGGGTCATCTATGGGTTACAACCAAAGCAAGCGGATCTGAGTTGCTTTCATGCATTAAACGAATCTCATTTGCATGAAATTCATGTTGTTCCAAATAAGCATGAAGCTGATCAATGTTAGTTGTATGCAAATCCCAAACCAGTTTGACATCAGTCACAAATTTGCTCTACTCAAGAGGAAGAGTATTTAAAAATTTGGTGTTCACTTGAAATTGTTCCAAGTTGCATATTGTAATGTTCATGTCATTGAGGACAGTGAAAATCTCAAGTAGAACTCACGTAGTGTTTTCCCCCTTCTTATAAGCAAACTTATCGAATTCATCATAAAGTTTACACTCACTTTCCTGTTTCGTCAATGAAGTTCCTTGCATAAGAAGTTGAATTCTTTCCCAAAAAAGGTTTTTTTTTTTAATCCTTTGGCGACTTTATGATTGCTAACCAACGCATAGACCTCAGGTGGTATTACTTGGAGAATGATATTTGTTGCTTTGATATCACAATCAGCTTGAATTGCTTCCGTAGCAGATAACTCAAAATATTTCTTTGGTCTTGTCACTCCATTTTCTAAATTGAAGGCCAAATGATGGTCCACTTTCAACGGCTTCAAGATCAATTCGTCCATCGTTGTCTATTTAACATGTATAGCTCCATTATGCTTTTCTAAGAATCATACATCTCTTTTTCCAACATGGGTGGACGATTGTCAGCACCCGACAAAATTGCTTTGTCAGCAAGAGTCGTCATTGAGAAAGTTTGTATGTTAAAAGATTACTTGTTTGATCGCACAGGTAGTAGAAAAAAGTGTGTTTTGATTACGGTTTTTTTTAAGTGTTTGAATTCCTGAAACTACACGGGATTTTACAATTCTTGACTTAACGTGAAGACAAGTTATGTTTCACGGGATTTACTAATTCAAAGAGATAAACCGTATATTTTTGTAAATTGAGTGGTTCCGTTGTCGAATTAAACCCCCCCTTCACTAGTTCGTTCAACAATGAAAAATAGCTAGTTCGGTTCACACTGAAAAACAACTAGTTCGGTTCCAACTGAGTAAACTAGATCGGTCTTCACTGTGGAAAACTAGTTCGGTTCCAACTGAGTAAACTAGATCGGTTCACAAAGACAAACAACTAGATCGGTTATCACTTGAAACTTTTAGATCGGTTCACACTTAAACTTTTAGATCGGTTTGAACTAAAAATTACTAGTCGTCTTCAACTGAAAAGTTTCTAGATTGGTTTAAACTGAAATCTACTAGAACGTTTTTTACACTGAATATTTAGATCGGGTTGAAACTAAAAAATTACTAAGATCGGTCTTCATCTGAAAAGTTAACTAAATCGTTCAACTGAAATCTACTAGATCGGTTTACATACACTAAAAATTTTAGATCGGTTTTTAGAACTAAAAAATTACTAAATCGTCTCAACTGGAAAAGTTACTAGATCGGTTTCAAACTGAAATCTTCTAGATCGGTTTACCACACTAAAAACTATTCGTCGTTTTTACCAAATAACAAGATCGGTTTTGGAACAATAAAAACTAGATCGGGTCGAACTCGATACACACTTTTTTCAAAACTAAAAAAAACACGTTTATGATTTGACAGATTTTTTTCTGAAATATGTGTACCAAAAGTTTGTACTAAGCCTATTAGAACAAGAAAAATGACAACTTTAAAGGTTTTAAGCCAGAAAAATTTAAAATCAAATTTACCATTTATAAATCTATGCACACAAAAAGACACAAAACTAAGAGAATTTTTCTATGAATCTAAAGCATACACACCTATTCTAAAGATACTAGATCAAGAGCTACTATGTAGAATTAATCTTTAGTGTCTAGTTAAGCTTAGAAAACAAGAAAAAATCAAAGAAATATGCATTTTTGGAGATAAACTCACGAACCAAACAAACAAACACAATAACTAAACACACCATGTATCACCCCAAAATAGAGTGTCGCAGCGGAAGTATGTCCGGGTCGTACTTCATAAACACACGCTTAGATACAAGAGAAGACCCTCTAAATGTGTCGTTTGAAAAGTAATCTCATTGATTTCCTTGAAATTGATATAACATTTGTCCCATAATTGCATCACAATGAAAAGCTTGAAAGCAACCCAACGAGATTAGATCATTTGTATGTAAGTAGAAACCCATGAAAGAAATCTTGTCAATTTAGACTCCAATGCACATCAAATAAGCCAAGCATCAATTCTCCGCCTGAAAAAACATGCTTAAAAAGGTTCAACATAAAGTGTGAGTTCATAGATTTGTTTTAAGTATAAAAGTTGAGAACCAAGATTCCGTTAAAGTATGGTTTACCGTTTAAAATCCTTAATGTTCTTGCCAAAACGTAATGTATAGATTTTTAGAAATCAATTAGTTGTAAAAGCATAGCATGACCATTTAAATCCCCCAAAATGTCACAAAGGTAACCATTCTTATCCCAAAGATTTATAAAGAATGCATGACCAATTTAATGTCACCAAAAGTACCAATCTTATCCCAAAGATTTATAAAGTATGCCTGACTATTTCAATCCTTAAATAGTCACAAAATTAATGATATAATGTTTAAACCAAGATTTGTAATGTGATCCCACTTCCAAGAACACCCAGGCATTTCTAAAATAATATGTATAAAGTCAGGACACCGCATGACTCTCCGCCCGAGATATGCAACACATGCAAACATCACAAAATCCGATTACTGTTGCACTAAACTCATGACACTGAAGCTCGACTTATATTACTGCTATACAAATTTCGCAGTTCTGCCCATAACATCTCTGCTATATAAATTTCGCAGTTCTGTCCATACCGATGTTGTAACCCGCAACATCCAAAACCGACCTGTTATAACGTTCGTTCCCGGTGATAGCTAGTCACCCGAACGGGGGAATTGTCAATCCCGAATAGGATCAATCTATAACACTCCAGCTGCTTCCAAACCAGGAATTAACAGTTCATGATAAGTAGGCTCCGATGGGTTATCGCTACTTAGGAACACACGTAATCAATATAAAATATCCACTTGCGTCCAATTTGTACAACAAAGTATGTTTTCACCCCAAAACTTGTAAATCAATATAATTGTCTTACCCTCCGAGTAATAAACAGTTCATGCAACTTATGCTAATCCATAATCGCGAGATATGTAAATGAGTTTGTAACAAAGCATGTAAATATGAGTTGGTAAATATTCATGTAAACACGTAATGAAATACGACCATGTAATATGAGTTTTGCAAACAATTTTTGCACAAGCAAGTTCCTCACCCCTTAAAGTTATAAAGTGTAGAAAACAAGTTAAAACCAAAAAAGGGCTATAACTCACCTCGTGTTAAAGAACGATTGACAGATATCATCTAAATATCACAACACAACAGAAGACGAACGTCATGACCGAGAAGGTTGCACCTAATCTTATCGGCTAATACCCACTAGCCTAGGATAAACGAAATTATGGTTTCCCGAAAATGGCTATGACAACCACACACGTTGATAAAGATTTAGTTTTTAAAGTTGTAATAGTTTGGTGGTTGGTTAAATAAATAAATTGAAAAAAATGACGCAACGTATGTAATATATTTTATATATATTACATATGAAAAATAAACCCTTATATAACTCATACCGTGAATCATATAACAAAGACAAACAATCTAAAGATTAATGTGTGAGTAAATGATTAAACCAATTAGTTTGACCTGTTTCTGAAATCACCACTTAACTAAATAAAAGTTCTTATTGTAAACGTAAAATCGTAACGTTAAAGACTTCCAATTAAATTAAACGATGTTTTGTAAAGCTTTATACAATAATTATTATGTTTATCTTCTAGCCGACAATTAAAAAATAAATTAATATTTGTTATGACTTATATTTCGTTTCCTCGACGATCGTGAACTAAAATTGTTGTTTAATTGTAAACCGTATAATTTTTCCGTATCGTGTGTCAAGTTTATTGATAGTTATAACTTAATATATTTTTAAAATATAACTTAGTCTCTTAATCGGTTTCCTAAAATAATAGTAGTTTTAGTGAACCAGCCATAATATATAAAGTGTTATAAAAATTTCGCATGATCTTCCAGTTTTTATAACATTTTCATTTTAATAAAATCCAATGATATTTTTTCCACTTTCAAACAAACCATGTTGCAATATCCCGTCTCGTAGCTTAAATAAAAAATGTATATGTTTTTATATATATTTCTAAACTAAACAATATAATGATTATTACGATTATTTAACCAATTAGCCACCATTATATATATCCGGTTTTAATATTTTTAAAACCTTACGTTATATTTATTCACCGTTTTATATGAACCAAACGCACCCTTTTTGTTGTCGGTTAAGCCAAACGCGCTTATTTCTGCTAAACCAACCAAACGGACCCCTTTGATGTCTTCTCTAAACCCAAACACACTCCTAATGGTTTCCTGTTCACCCAAACACCCCTGTTTGTGTTAACTGCCAAACCAAACACACCCGTTGTTCATCTCTGCTAAACCAAACACATCCTAATCGATTTTCTACATAAACCAAACTCACTCGTGTGCGTATTCTCACCAAAACCAAACGCACCCTAACTGTTATAAACAATCAAACAACACACCCCTTAGCAATTCTGCTATCCCATACGCACCCTAATCTTTGTAACCCACAACCAAATGCACCAACGCGCTACTAAACCAAACGCACCCGCTGCGTTGGTAGACCAAACGCACCCTATTCGTTTGCACAACCAACCCGATGCACCCTTGGTGGGCTGTCACGGCCAAACGCACCCTTGCGTGCACAACACCCAGAAACAAACCCACCCCTTGCGTTGGCTATTAAGCCAAACGCACCCTTGTGGACTGAATCGAACAAACAAACGCCCCTATGGCTGACCCCGGATCCAACCGCACTTTTGGCTGGTGGCAAAAGTCAAACCTACCAGAACGCACCCTAGGTGTTCTAGGGACAAGATCCAAACGCACCCTTGTTGAGGTACGATATTATCAAAACACACAGCACCTTCGTGGTGGTTTTCCAGCCCAGAAAGCAACACCCCCCCGTTGGTGGCTGCCGTCGTCGATAATGTATAAAAAGGGGGGGGGGAAAGCCCGACTCCTGTCGTGCCGGGGGGTGGGGGAAGCGACGACGCGTGCGCGAGTGACCTAGTGGGTCGATAGATCAGTTAACGAGGATTATTTTTGGTGTGGTCGAGAAAGTCCCGCCAAAAACTTTTTCGATCGACGGTGGCGTGGTGGGTGGCCGAATCCCGTCGGCTGCCGGACATGGAGAAGAGGGCGGTGAGATATGTGGGTGTGTCAATTTGTTAACCAAAAATGAAAAGAAAAAGATATAAAAGTTGTATTTATAATAAAAACTTTAAAAATAAATGACAAATTAATAATAGTTGAGGGTAACTTGTGTAAATATCTAATGTAGTTTTTATAACTTCCGGTTCGAACTCGTTTGAACTAGTTAACGGTCGATTCAACGCACGAAACTTGCGCCATGCTTTCCAAAATAATATTTCCACAAAACGATATTAATTTGATATATCTCCATAAATATTTTCTAACATATATAAAAATATTTGTTATTCATATTGGAAAACCCGGTTAAGTCTGGTTCGACATAAGTAAAAATAAAAATAATTTCTAACCCGTGCAATTCACGTTATCAACAACTTTTCGAATAACATGATGACTAATTTATTAAATATTTTTATTTAATAAAAAGTGTTAATTAAATATAATTTAATTATTTTCTCGTTTCTAAATCTTGCGAGGGCATTTCAGTCACTTTCTGACTGTTTTCGGGTCTCGGTCAAAACTGAAAAGTTGTCAGGAATGTCGTTTTACATCAAATTGCTTTTATAGAGTCAGTTTTGAAAACTGATTATGGTACGTTTTTGATACGTCATCTTATTAATTAATATATACTTTTTCCGTTTTATCAGCCAAATAAGTTCAAAATAACTTCCACTTGAGAAATATAAAAATAAATATGATTATTATTTGAAAATGTTCCGAAAATTTTACTCGGTCACGCGTAAATGTTTTTTAACGAGACATTAAAAAAACCAAAAGTCAAAAAGTATAAGCTCAACCCAAAAAGTCAAAGGGTAAATTCGTCATTCAAAATTCGAATTTCTCGATGTTACACACCACTACATGGCTCCGTGATAACCAATTGAAGAATAATCATATAACATACATGGAAAGATGAGGAAAGTTGTTTTAGTGAGAGAAAGAGGGTTGGATGAACACTTAGAGAGAGAAAGTAAACTTGTAATATTATGTGTGAAAAATGAACAACCAACAACCTCTCCAAGGCATGGAGAGGTGTATAAATACCTATACATGGCATGTGGGCTTGGGCTAGCATGGGTTTTCCATGGGCTAGCAGGTTTATCCATGGCCTTAGCAAACTAACGATGTAAGTTTTCAAATTACTTAACATAGCTAACGAGTGATATCAATTTGAAGCGAACCGAACACTTTTCGTGTTTCTAACATGATGACAAGGCACTATCTGACAGTAGAAAGAGGGTCCGGGTATGATTCGAGCAATGAAACAGATGAGAATGAATCAGGTTCCGAATCTGATCAAGAGGAAAATGAAGAAGAGGATGAAACTGATGAAGAAGAAAAGAATGACGAGTTTGTTAGAACCCCGTCCAATGATATTGATGATGAAGATGAAACAAAGATTAAAGATAAAGCTGAAGATGAAGGTGATGAAGATGAAGGAATGGATTATACTACCAATCTACTCTATAACGACGATGTGGAAATAAGGTTGAATAACCATTATACTGATGAAGGGTTATTCAAATGGAGGGTACCGCTGCAGAATGATAACTTCACAAGGAATGAAAATCTGGAGGATCTCTCAAGTCATAGAAGGATCTCGTGTAACACTTTCTACTGTTCCTCGAAATGACTGAAGTTCCAATTACCAGCTCTTCTCACTCATCCGACTTGGCATCTAAGCTCCTAAATTTCTCAGATATTCCCCACACAGATGCAGAAATCATTTCTCTAATGGATGTTCATGTCCATCATGAGGTACCAAGCAATCAAACACCTACACTTCTCACACACATACAGTGTTTTCAGTATCATCACTGATTTCTTCACCAATATTACACACGCCGACATCCACAATCATTACCATACCTTTGCTCCTTCCACCACCACAATCAACACAACGGTTCCACCGACACCAACTGAAGCAAACAAATCCTCCATCTACACTTCCAGATTTTCGCATCCCTCTTCCAATTCAAAACCGAGTCTCAGCCTTGGAGAACGATGTTTTGAACTCAAAAAGGACGATCCTCTTAAAACTCAAGTGACTACTCTAGTAGATGAACATCTAGATGCAAGATTAGGAGCCACCAGAGATGAATTCATGAACTTACCTTTTGGCATCCATTACTGCTCGAATCACATAGCAAGTCAAGATTCAACTTCCACAGATTCTGCTAGAGGAAGTGTCACTTGACATGCTATTTCTAAGCCAAGGAGTCTTCACAATCTAGCCACAGTCATTCATGTGAAGTCTAGTCTGCAACACTTACCAAGAATTTGAGTTATAGAAGATTTTTATAATCGACAAAAATGAATAAAAGTAAATCTATATCTAGACACACCTGAACATAGAGAATGCCTATGATTGGATATTGGTCAAGTCTAAATGACCTCGATAAGAGATCTTCTCCACTTATGATAAAGTGTATTCGTTGAAGAGAAGCCGAAAGGATAAAGATAAAGATGAAGACCCTTTCACTGGATCAGACCGAGGGTTGAAGAAGAGGAAGACTAGCAAGGATGCAGAACCAACAAAAGGTCCTAAAGCTAAAGAATCACAGTCTGGCTCATCCAAAGGCGACAAGTCTCAATCAAAATCTTCTGGAAAGTATTGTTCAGTTAGAGGAACCAGAGTTTGAGGTTGCAGATTCAGATATGCCACAAGATCAAGAGGAGAACCTGGGTAATGATGATGAAGAACCCAAAGGAAAGGTTGCATCTAAACGTGATTGGTTTACCAAACCTAAACGACCTCAAGAACCCACTGATCCTGATTGGAATGAAGGAAAGACTCCACAACAAGGACCTACTCAAAGCTGGTTAATGACTCTTGCATCTTGTTAGGTCCTTATTAACAGGATCTGAATGAGCCTTAAACGACTTATAGTCCTTTGAATAAATCCAAAGATACTATGAGAGACAATGACTGTGAATATAAATATTGACGCGGAATATCAATATCTATACCAAGACGAACACAAGAACAAATACTAAAATTGCTATTACTATTACTATTTGATTGTGAATACTCAATCAACCTGATATATTAACAATACTATTCTCTATGTTCCTTTTATCGGCTTAAGGAAGCCTAAACGCGTTAAGAATAATACTATCTTCTTCCTAAATCCACGTAAATTGATAACTATTACTAAAATTACAACAGACTTAACTGTCTGACCAAGCAGTATTAACTTTAATACTACCAGACTTAAGTTAATGCTGGCAGACTTAACTTGCTCTACCAGACTTAACTTCTATACTAACAGTACTAACTATTCAGCTATCAGTACTAACTATAACTAACAGACTTAACTTTAATACTAACAGTATTAAGTCTGTTTACAATATTTTCCTAACAATCCTCCCCTAACTTGATCTTCATTCATGAACTTCAAGTTTCTTCGTACTTTAGCTTCACTTTGGGCTTTTGAGGATTGTCTTGAACTTCTGTCTTCAAAATAATATGTCTTTAAGTCTTCAAATCTTGACAGCAACTAGTCTTCATAGCACTCCAATCTTGACTGCAACAAAATATAGTTTTTGGCAAACTACCAGCCATAAACAGATTTGTTGTGTCTTTACCATGAGCCATTTCCTATGGACTAGCCAATGTTTAGGTTTGTAAAACCATGGTACATTGATAACCATATGATTTTGAGCAAATCATCAGCTATAAATGGATTTGATAACTCTTTACCAGCTAGCCGTTTGCTCTGGAGTAGCCATGCTTCAGTATAAATACTATGGTGCATTGAATACCATACAATTTTTGGTAAATTGTCAACCATGAACGGATTTGAGAGGTCTTTACCAAGCAGCCGTTTGCTCTTGGACTAGTTAGTTCTTATGTCTGTTAGACATGGTGAACCAAAGACCATTTGTTGTGTGGTGGTTAGCCAACACTCAAACCCTTTCTGCCTCTTCATGATCAGACTTGGCTAAGTCATCATCATCAGAATCTTCAAATTCTTCCAACTGTTGTTTTACAAATTTGATCAGCTCCAAAGCCATAGTACTTTCTTCTTCAGTTTCTAACTTCAAATCCAACAGTTGTGAAAGCACTTCCTTGGTCAAAGGGTATCTATTTTCTACAAGCATATGAATGACTAGTCCATTACTTGTCATGATAGTATGTACCCCTGAGGAACTATGTAATTTCCAGCTAATAATCTTCCAATTAAGCTGTTCATCCCAAAAGTCAGCAGTGTCACCTTGATTAAACATTATTATCAGATCTCCCCAAAGCATCTTATCAAAGCCTTCAGGAATTTCATCTTGATATTTTTCCATTACAAGTTCATAGACAGCCTTCAAGTCTTCTCTGTCAAAGATTGATAGGACTCCCATCAAGGTGCGGAAGAATCTCTTATTTCCATTACTCCTTGTTACCATATTCAGATAGGCATCTTCCAAAGGTTTGGTTGGATCATATTGAGGTTTAGTTGTGAGGTAAAAGGACTTCCATTCAACAATGGGATATTGACGATCAAGAATCTCAACATCAATCAGTTTATCTTCATCAGGAGCTATATGTAAGCACATCTTTAAGTCATCATCTTCTCTTGTGAGACCAGAGGTATGCTTTCTTCCTTTTGCTTTTAGCTTCCTTCTTGTGCCTAACTTCCTTTTCTTTGCTTCTTCTTCCTTTTTAACTTCCTCATGGACAGATTCAGCCTTCTGATCTTTCTCTTTATTAGCAGCTTTCTCATTCATATTTTTGATTGCTCTTTCATCTTCTTCAGATCCAATAGCCACAAAGGTCTGATCTTGTTTCTTATATCTCTCATACAAGACTTGGATCTCCTCAAAGGATTTTGACTTTAACTCAGCATGCTTCTTATTTGCAACATGTTTCAGATAAGTAATCATCTGATTTCTAAGCTGAGATCTTGTTGGTGGCTTGTTTCTAATAGCAGCATATCTTTGTTCTGCAAGAAACTTCCTTTGGGCAGCAATTGTGTCATGTAGAAACTTTGCTCTATCCTCAATAGAATATTGCTCCCTTTCTTCTTGTTGAATCTTTTCTGCAAGAATCTGATCTGCATTTAGTCTTGCTTGAATGTAGTCAAATTCAGTTACAAGTGCTGCGTTTGCGGCTTTTTCCTCTTCCTCTACCAATCTTCTAGCTAGAAGCTCATCAAGATGAATTTGTTTTTGTGCTTCAGCATCCATTGTAGCTTTTCCTCTTGAAGCTCTTGCTCTCTTGATGTCATTGATGCCTCTAAACTTGCTAGCTCTTGAAGCTCTTGCTCTCTTGATGTCATTGATGCTTGAACTTCGGCTTGAAGGTCTTCTTCAGTCATTGGAGCTTTTCCTTCTCTCCTTTGAACTCTTTCTGTCTCACCAGTATTAAGTTCAGCTGAAGGTGTACTACCAGTATTAACTTAAGCTGAAGGTGTACTACCAGTATTAACTGCAATACTAGCAGTATTAACTGGTCTTTCAGCAGGTTCTTCAAAATCTAAGACCTTGGTAGGAGTTGCTGTAGATTTGGGTTTCCTTTTGTAAATCTTGCTACCAGAAGGGGCTTGTGATCCTTTAAATCCTTCAGAAGCTACATTAGTTAAGATTTGTGCAGCCTCTAAGGTAGAAGGACTTATTTGTTCTGCTTGAGCCTCCTCTGAATCGTTGTTCTTTTTAGGAGTAACAAATTTATTTCCTTGATCTGTTTGAGAAGGAATATCTTGATCCTGACCCTCTTCATCCTCTTCATCCTCAATTTCCTCTCTCTTTCTCTTCTGCCTCAATTTATTCTTTAGCTTCTTGACCTTCTTTATCAGCTAGAGGACTGCTTTTCCAAGAGTCTGCTTAGTGTCACTCAGTTCCTTTTCTAAGGATTCTACTCTCTATTCCAGCTTAGGTACAAGTTCTAGTAGGTTTCTAAGTTGCTCACTTTCTTCACTAGTTCTAGATGTGTGAATCTCAGATTCATATAAAGGTGGTGAAGACATATGAAAAGAATGTTCAAATAATGGACCTTCTGTTTCATTATGTGGAGGTGATGAGATTTGAGGAGATGGTGGATGAGTTAGTTGGGTGTCAGGAATGGTAGAGATGGTTGGAGATGAAAATGGTATTGGTGGAGTAGGTTGTACAGGTTGGATAGGAGGTGGTGAAGATGTTAGTTGTACACTTGATAGTTAAGGGGGTGGTGTTGGAGATTGTACAGGTTGAGTTAGTGTTGGAGTGGATTGTACAATTTGTGTTAGTATTGGTGGTTGTATTGATGGAGGAGTTGATGTTATAGATGGAGTAGGGATTTGTACATGAGATGGTGAAGTAGTTGGCTCAGGCTGAGATGGTGTTGAAGCAGCACTTGGTTGAGGTTGACCTGCATCAATGGTTAGCATAGCAGGCAACAATGGTCTATGTATCCCTTGAAAACTTCTTTTCATATTTCCAAAAATCTTTTTGGTTAATAATACAGGCACAAAAAGGTTTTTGTTTTCAGTCTGTATATTCAAAATCATTTGAAGAAAACGAGGGTACATTAAAAACTTTGATTTGCTTTTTAAATTTGAGATCATTCCATCAAAGATAAGTTTTGAAAAGTTAAAGTCTCTTCCAGTGGAAAGACAGATCAAAGCAGTGGCAATGTTGCTACCAAACTGATCCCATCCTCCACTTTTGGAGCTTATACAATGAAGAATGTGATGGATTAAAAATCTCCATTGGGGTGTAAAATGACTTTTCCAAAATGTAAAAGTTCTGTCATTTACATACCCAATATTTTGTAATCCTACAAAAATATCTTCATTTTGCAACATGTTAATCCCTGAAGCATCTGCTAATTGAAGTTGCCTCCTAACAGACTCTTCAGTGATTGTATAATCAATAGAATCTATAGTTGCATTAAGTTGTTGAGTCCCATCTGCAAGTGTTCTGGCAGTTGCAGTCTGCCAAAACTGCTTGACAAGGGAATCGTAGATAGGTGGATTGTGAGTGAGAGCATACCTCAATTTTAAGCTTCTGAGGAAATCCACTATCTTTGTGTAACCAGCACTCTCAGCAGGTTTGAATAAGAAACCCACTTGATTATGCTTATCACAATATTTGAGTTGTGCCATTGAAAGATTTGGTGAAAAATATTTGAATCTTTAAAAAAAAATTAGTACTGGTGATGGGACGTTTGAGATATTAGGTCTGGTAGTGAGAGTAATTTTACTGATTGCTTTTGAGAGAGGATCTTTAAAAAAAGAGAATAGGGTAAATAGTGATAAGGATGAAAGAGAAATTACTTTATCCCTATATAAGTAGTCTATCAGTGATTTAGGCGGCTAAAAGATCTTCAACGGTTATATTTGAATAAAATAAATTGATTTTATTTTAATCAGAACTAAGTGAAAGCGACCAGACTTAAAAATTGCACTACCAGACTTAAATTAGTCAACCAGTATTAATAATGACTCACCAGACTTAACATATTTTCAACCAGTATTAATTATATTTACAGCAAGTTGACCACAACATCATTACTTATAACCAATTTGCATCCAATTAGCAAGTGATAGCTGGCATGTCCTTTTTCATGTCCAAGTTGAGCCTGTAAAATCCTTTCCAACTCCAAGTAGTATCTACAAAGTTAGTCTATACAAGAAAGGCAATTTTAATCTAACTTATACTTAGCAGAATTAACCTAAGATAACTACTAGACTTAATACTTAACGACCAGTATTAAGTGGTTACCAGTTTTAACTTTTACACTAGCAGACTTAATACTAAGCTACCAGTATTAAATCTCTATATTACCAGAATGAATCCTAAATTATACTACCAGAATTAATCCTAAATGATACTACCAGAATTAATTCTAACCTACCAAAGTTAAGTCTAGATTATACTATTTTACATAAAATTTACACTTTTTCCTCCCCTTAAATGTAGCTTATGGGTTTACCATCCCAATGTTAACCAGCAAGAAATTAAACCTTGGACCATCAAATGGTTTGGTTAACAGATCTGCTACATTTAAGTTCGTGTGAATTTTCTGCACTTGTATCAACTTCTTCTCATAGCAATCCCTAATGAAGTGATGCCGTATCTCAATATGCTTCGTCTTTGAGTGATAGACAGGATTCTTGATTATGCAAATGGTGCTTTGATTATCAATATGGATAATGGTGTTCATGAAGTTGAAACCATAGTCCAATAATTGATTTTGCAGCCATAGCACTTGACCACAGCAGCTTGCAGCAGCTACATACTCAGCTTCAGTTGTTGAAGTAGCCACTATTGTCTGCTTTTTGCACTGCCATGAGATTAACCTCCTTCCAAGAAATTGGCAGCCACCAGTTGTTGACTTCCTATCAAGGTTAGCAGCAGCATAATCACTGTCCGAATAAGCAACTAAGTCTAGTGGAGATTCTCTTGGATACCATAAGCCTAGCTTTGGTTTTCCCTTGATGTACTTGAAAATCCTCTTGACTGCATAGAGATGGGACACCTTTGGGGTTACTTGAAATCGCGAACAAGCACAAACTTTTCCACTGATACTACCTTTACTTCCTCCAAAAGTAACAGATCCCACTTTGGATAGTTCTTGATAATCTTCAAGATGGGCCCTGATACCACTTGTAGGTCCTTATAAACAGGATCTGAATGAGCCTTGAATGACTATAAGAGACAATGACTGTGAATATAAA
>BQNB010065336.1:0-34978 GCA_026074375.1 Tanacetum coccineum | reverse complement strand
AAGTAGAAGCAGTATTACTATTCACGAATTTGGTGATCAGGTTCGTTATATTTGCCATTTGATTTTGCATATTTTGCATAACTGCGTCATTAGCTTTGACGTAGTGATCAAAATCGGACTTATGGAGCTTGGTATGGTGGAGCTTGAAAAGTCGGGGGTTGATTAATCTGAGGTTGGTAAACTTGTCCTTGATTGAAATTACTACCTCGATTTTGGTTCAAAATTGATCCCCCGATTTTGGTTGTTTTGATAGTTTTGCATAGGAGGAAAACCGGGAGGTCGAATTTGGTTAGCAACCATCTAGGGTCGGTAACTGGCATTCCTTTGGTTGTAGTTAACTGCGGCGGCTTGTGACACGTATTCTTGGATATTGTCACGACAAATGTTGCCATCGGTGGCTGGATAATTTTGGTAAGAATGACCACCCCCGCAAGTTACACAACTTTGCTCGACCGCTTTTACGGGCGTGGGAGATTGGTGAGCGGGAGCTTGGGATTGATTCTTCTTATCAAGGAGCAATGCTTTGACCATATCTTTGAGTTCGGAGACATCGGGAGAGATTCCGGAGGTGGAAGTGCATGCACTCACTTTAGCAACAACGGGTTTGCTTTGTGAATTGCGAACTTTGGATTTGCTCTCGATGATATCATGAAAGATTGCTACCATACACCTTTGGAACGTGCTCGGTGCATTGCATAACCCAAAAGGCATGCGACGATAGGCAAATGTCCCGTAAGGGCAGGTGAAGGTAGTCTTCTCTTGATCGAGTGGGTCAATTGGGATCTGAAAGTAGCCAGAGAATCCAATAGTACTCATTTCCGGCTAATCTTTCAAGCATCTGATCCATGAATGGTAAAGGGAAATGGTCTTTACGAGTTGCATCATTGAGTTTTCGGTAATCGATGCAAACTCGCCATCCCGTAACCAACCTAGTGGGTATTAACTCATTTTCTTCATTTTTCACAACGGTTATGCCTCCCTTCTTAGGGACACAATGAACCGGGCTTACCCAGGGGCTGTCAGAGATAGGGTAA
Organism: Tanacetum coccineum; assembly: GCA_026074375.1. NCBI lineage: Eukaryota > Viridiplantae > Streptophyta > Magnoliopsida > Asterales > Asteraceae > Tanacetum > Tanacetum coccineum. The sequence continues at coordinate 33,944 of BQNB010065336.1, read as the reverse complement.
ATTAACCATGCATCAAGAAGTTTGATAACTTCTTGCTTAATAACCTCATGGATTTTGGGGTTAACATTCTCTGATGTTGAACTACGGGTTTAGCATTTTCCTCTATCAAAATCTTATGGGTGCAAAAATGTGGGTCTATCCCCTTAATATTAGAAATCTTCCAAGCTATGGCACGTTTGTGTGACTTAAGAACCTTGATCAGGGCGGTTTTATCCTCATCTTTCAAGTTTTTAGCGATTATGACGGGTAATTTGTCATCACCCTCCAAAAATGCATACTCAAGATGGGATGGTAAGTCTTTGAGTTCAAGGTCGGGAGGATCTTCACATGAAGATTTAACCTTTTCAGGAACATCAATTTCACAAACTGGTGACGGAGGGAGATTTGGGTCACTATTGATCACACTCAACAATTCCTCAAGGTAAACAGTATCTCCCTCAGAATCATAGATGCCATCAACACCTGGTGGTATTGAATCATCATGTTCAAGAAATTCATCGATCTCTTCCATTAGAAAATCACTTCCTCCGAAGGGAGTGAAAGATGGAGAGCGAGAATCGATCATAAGGTCCGAAGTAGAAGTGGGATTGCCACTTTTAGAAATTTATCTAGTACTTCTTTTGAACTATACTTCACACGCAATGTCAATAACATCGAGACTCGTTAACCATTCAATGATCTTGTAAGAGAAAGTCTTATTTTCACCAACTTTGAAGGTCACTGGATTGGTCCATCGTCCTAAGGATCATATTGAGTTACACCGTGAACAATCGATCAGGCACGGCGTCCTCAAGAAAGGTCTTCCTAGATTAGGGGAACCCGAGGATCGGCAACGTAATCAACGACCACAAAATCGGCAGGAAAGAAGAACGTTCCAACTTTCACAAAACATCCCTCGCGATGCCGGTTGGAGTAGAAATCGTTCGGAGAAATCGCAATTCAAGTATCATTCGGGTTTTGGTCAAAAGCAGGAGACTTAGTTCTTTCCAAATGAAGAGGCATTAGGTTGATGCTTGCAACCGAGATCGGCCAAGCTAAGCATTCAATCATCACCCGGAAAAACATAAAACGTGTATAGAAATCTGCCAGGGTCTCCAAGTTTCCTCGAGAAACTTTTTTAGATAACCCAGCCGAGCAAATTCTCGTTTACCGTTATCTTTGTCAACTCAATCAATCTTATTAATCCTTGTCCAATGAGGAGCTTTTCTAAACCTTGGTGCAAAATTGGGCATGTGTAGAAGCGTAGTCCGTGAAACACTTTAGCTCGAAATGGAGATTCCCAAAAAATCCTCCATAAATATTTGAAGCTAAGAAGATTGTCTCTTTCACTGCTGCTTTTCGTTGTTGGCCCTTGAAGGATAAGGCAGGGTTGTTTTAGTTCTTTAATAGCAACGGGCTCACCAATTTGTCATTAGTTTGGACCACTAAGGTTGGAGTGTTTCGTGCTTGGTTGCACCGTATCCTTTGTCACCTCGGGTTCATTTTCCTTCTCTTTAGGGAGGAGAAGAAATTTGAGGTCCATTATAGGAAACACCGCTTCGGGTAGTGATTGCTTTCACATCACCTTTCGGGTTAGCAATGGTGTAGCTATGAAGAAGAACCCAACCCCATAGTAGAAGCGTATTACAATTTACGAATTTGGTGATCAGGTCCGTTAATTGCCATTTGATTTTGCATAATTTGCATAACCAGCTCGTTTGCTTTGACGTAGTTATCAAAATCGGGCTAGAACATAACCTTGGGCTGTGGAACTGGAGCTTGGTGAGCAGGAGCTTGAGCTAGAAAAGTGGGGGATGATTAATCTGTGGTTGTAAACTTGACCATGATTGAAATTATTACCCCCGAATTTGGTTAAAATTTGTTCCCTAATTTTGGCTGAAATTGATCCCCGATTTGGTTGTTTTGATGGTTTTGCCATAGGAGGAAAACCCTGAGGTCCGATTGGTTGTCAACCATCAGAGGTCGGTACTGCATCCCCTTGGTTGTAGTCACTGCGACGGCTTGTGACACGTAGTCTTGGATATTGTCCACGATAAATGTTGCCATCGGTGGCTGGACAAATTTTGGTAATAATGACCACCCCTGCAGTTACATACTTTGCTCGACTGCTTTTACAGGAGCGGGAGATGGAGTTTGGTTTTCTTATCGAGGAATCAATGCTCTAAAACCATATCTTTCAGTTCAGCACACGGATGAAACTGTTGGGGTAGATAGAAGTTCGTACTCACTTTGGAACAATGGCCTTGTCTTCGTGATGACGAACTTTGACTTACCTTCTCTATTATTTTTTAAGCATTCTCGAGGCATTTATTACCAGAAAGTTACAACCAACTTACCCGCAGCGGAGTTCAATGAATCTTGATCATTCGAATTTAGGGAATTATAGAATGTATCGAGTTGATGCAATTCTGAAAACCCATGATGGGGCAACCCTTAAAAGATCAATGAATCGGTCCATGCTCATAAAACGTTTCAAATCAAATTTTTGTTGAAATCTTATGATTTCATTTCGAATAGATCTGATGTTTTAGAGGGTAGGGAAGAATTTGTTAATGAATTTCGAAACAAGATCATCCCAAGTAAGAATTGATTGAGGGGGCTCTTTTTCAAGCCAAATTCGGGCTGCTCCCTCGAGGGAAAATGGGAAAAGCATAAGCTTAACCGACGTATTGGGACCTATCGGCCGAACTTCATCATAGAAAAGTTTTTTTTTGTATTTTTTTATTTGTTGAAATATCAGATGTGAGCAAGTGGGTGTATTCTTTATCATGTCAAAAAAAATTGCTTGTTTTGAACAAGATTAAGTAGACCATCTTTGATCTCAAAGTTGTTCGCATAATTTCGGGAACTACGATCGAGCATACCACTCGTAACCCTCGGTGGTGCTTCGAGTAATGCGCCATAGTACGATGATCTTCCATCGTAACCTGGAGGATTTTATTTGTTTCTCAAGATGGAGTGGTTCAACAAAGTTTGTCGAGACTTGTGTTTTGTCCGACTATTTACGGGCTTGAGAACGAGTGCGCATGCACAAAATAGAAATATAAAAAGAAAATTTACACTAATTTTTTTTTTTCAATGAATATATTCACAATGATTTTAACGGACAATGAGATAAGACAACTTCAACCAAATAACTACTTACTTCACGTTAGCTCTCAAAAGATAAACGCACAGGATGAGCGGAGAGTAGGAATGAGCGCGAAGCTTATTTCTCCTTTCGGGTCGTAGTTTCCTAGAACAACCCTCTTAACCCACTTAAAGCTTGTTTCACTTTTCCAAGGCGAGCCGAATTCGTACGAGATACAAATGCAAGTTTTTAAAATCTTTGTTCGAGTTGGGAAACCACAAGTCCACCGGAAGTTATTATGATGAATACCTCAATGAGAACTATATATTTCGGTATTTTATCAATTTGTGATTTTTTTATTTTTTATGGACAATGTTTTTATATTTTTGGTTTTTTTATATGAATAATTATACTAAATAAAAGGAAAATAAAAAATTATTTTTGTACTTTTTATATTTTTATAGAAGAAAAATATTCACAGGTTCAAACACAAATTGTCAAATGTAACGATAATCGTTTTCAGCCTCCCCGGCAGCGGCGCCAAAAATTGACTGGTCAATAATGTATATATATAATATATAAGCAAACACTCAACCAATTTCCTTTGCATAAGGAATGGATAAAAGTTCACCAAAATAAAATATATATGTAGCCGGAAGTATGATTCCCGGGTCGTTTTGTCCCAACGAGGCTAGAATGGAAAAATCGAGTTACGGATTGATGATTGATGTTTGAATATGACAAGGAATGATTGGGCACTAAACCTAATAGGCAAATGCACTCAAAAATAAGCAAGGAAAATAAGCTAGAACAATCATAAAGGCTAGAAATGGTACAAACACTTGAAACTTTTAAGCTAAGACACAAATAAGCTAGATTAACTCTAAATAAGCAAATTCAAAAAGCAATTAAACTAAGTTAAGCAGGAGAGACTCAACAGTACTAACAACAGTACTACCAGTATTAACTACCAGTATTAACTATCAGTACTAACTTGGAGTTAGTACTGCTAGCTTTAAGTTAGTACTGTTAGTTCAATGAAACAAGAAATAAGCAAATAAGCTAAAACAGATATTTAACTATCCCTAATAAGCACTCAGGCATAAGAATAAGCAACTGGAATAAACTAGAATGGCAAATAAGCTAAAAAAACTACAAACTGATTCACTATTGAAAATACTTTGAAAAGGAAAATAAGCTTAAATAAGCTTTACTCTTAAAGACAGTAAAGGAAAATGGTTTAATCTACTCTAAAAAGCTAAGAAAATCTTAAATAAGCCGAAATAATAAGCTGATAAGCTAAAATGAACCACCAGTACTAACAGTTTTAACTAACAGTTTTAACTACCAGTACTAACTTGGAATTAGTACCGCTATCCCCCCCCCCCCCCCGCTCCCCCCCCCTCCCCCCCCACCACCCCCCCCCCCCCCCCCACGCTTTAAGTTAGTACTGCAAACTTTAAGATCCAAAAATATGGAACAAGCGGAACTACTAATTGGGGTTAGTACTGCTGGTTCCAAACATCCCTTAAATTTTAAAAATCATTTTTTCTTTTCATACTGATTAAAAACAGATTATCCAATAACAAAATAAGATACTTATAAGCAGACTTTAATTAAGAATAAGCACTTAAATAAGCTGAATTTTTCTAACAGTGTTAACTCAAAACTAACAGTTTTATTAAATGAACTAACAGTACTAGCAGTATTAACTAATCAACTAAGCAAGATAAGCACTAAACATACTGATAAAGCATAAATAAGTAAACATAAGTAACAAATAAGCACTATAAGCAGTTCTGCAGTAACTAAGAGAAATGAGAGAAAGAGAAACTTACAACACCCTTGCTCAAAACAGGGCTAAACCAAGAATCTACAAGCTCTAGCTTGTATAAAACAAGCTAGTGAGAGTCCATAAGCCCATCCAGAACTGGCTTATCATCCATAAAATAAGCTGTGGTGTATTTTGAGAGTGATTTTTATGATTTTCTCTTAACTAATTAACTTTTTAGGTTTACTTAATTATAGCAGCTTAGAAATAAGCTGTATTGCAAGCTTTTTGAACACAAAACAACACAAATAAGAAACTTAACACTTGGAATTGTAAATTGACTTAAAACCTCAAATTTGCATTAAAACCTGAAAGTGTTACAAAGCTAAAAGTAAAAGCTGTAAATGAGTTTTAAAAGTGAAAATTAAACTAATATATTCTAAGATTTTAAAAACTAAAAACTAACTTCTTAACTTGGGTTACAATGGCCCTATTTATACTAAAACGAATTAAGGTCTTGGTTTCTTGGACTCTCTTCTCTTTTGTGTTTCTTTGTAGAGACAAAAACCAAGTGTGCTTATTGTGTGAGGTGATTCTAAAACAAATCCCAACCTTTAATTTCTTTTGTGCTTCTTTGGAGCCAATCATAGCCATCGAAAATACTTGGGAATAGTGAGGGATTGCCAACATGACACTTAACAGCTGGGGGGGGGTTGATAGAGGAGTGGTTGAAATGATTTATCTAGGGTGTTGAGTGGTTTTGCAGAGTAGAGGTATGGGACGACATCCCTAAGTTGCACCTGGGGTTTTGTTGGGCGGGAAAATGGTAATTTTGGTAGGTTGGCAGCTTTGGTCCCTCATTGCAAACTTTGCCCGGTTTTGCAATTTCGACCCTTGTCTTTTACTTTTGTAATACAACTTAAGGTTTGGCAGCTTTGGCTTCAGATTGACTTTGTCTTTTCCATCCCGTGCTTAGTTTTGTTGTTTTTTTGCTTCATTTTGTCATTTCTCTTGAATATTCGTTCCTACACAATACAAATGCAAACATACAAATACAATGTATTTTTGGTACGTTTTTAGTCATTTAAGTCCGTTTTTAATGGAAAATGATATGTGTAATTAAGCACATACCAATAAGTCAAAACTTCTAATAGATTATACTTGTTTCAGTTTTCTTACTCCTCCAAGACCATGTTTTATGTTACAAATATAAGTACCTTAAAAACTAGTTCCCATACACCCAGATTTAGAGAAAATAAACAATATCTATATGAAGACATCTGAAGAACTAGCAGTGCCAACTTGCTTCTTCTTCTTCTTAATCAACTCAGCAAGGTAAGTAGGACAATTTCTCTTACAATGACCCACCTCTTTGCAGTGGTGGCAGGTGTCATCCTTAGCTAGGTGCTCTTTAGCAGAAGTCTTAGGGTTTTTAGGCTTAGGGATATAAACTTGTTTATGCCTTTCCCTTGGCCATTAGTTAACCCTTACCTTTAGCTTAACGATTTCTATTGGAATTTTTGATTTACCACCTTAATCATCATTAACTTGTGGGTGTTTTTCCCGCCTTTTTTAGGTAAAACCCTTTTCATACTCAATTATCCATATCATGTATTCACCCAACTGTCTTCCCGTGTTATGCTTATTGTAGAGAGTCAATTCAAGATTAAACCAACACTAAGCTCTTGTGGGAGCACATAACCAAGACATTCCAGTTCCACATAATTCTTCATCTAATGACATATGGGCCAACTGGGTTTCCCTCATCCTGTTTGCAAGGATGGAAAGTTTGGATCAGGTCAAACCACTCCACTCCAGCATGTTTCTCAAACATGTATTTAAGCTCTTGAAGTATTTCATAACGTGAGGAATTTTCTAATTGTCTTTAAAGTTCAGGAGTCATACTTCCAAGCATAAGACAAGCCACCTCATTATGAATTATATACCGCATTCCACTGCGCAAGTACTCGGAATCGGTAGGTGAAGCATGGGAAATAGGTTGTTCAATGACAAACAATTTCCTTTTCAACTCTCAAGACTAACTTAAGTTGACGAAACCGGTCATTGAAATTGTTTCCAGAAATTTCAAACATCGACACGAAAGCCGAATGGTTTATGTTTTAGACAGGTAGTGCCATTTACAAAACATAGTAAAGTTCAAGAATTAGTATTTTCGATAATACTCCTTGAAGAAAATTAACTACCCGTGTTTAATACAATAAACAATTAATTTTCCAAAGACTAGGATCCTACTTGACGTACCACCACCACATCAGTTGATCTGCTAATGATGGTGTACTCAAAAGGTAATTGACGATCAATAATTGCCTCCGGTGCAATTCCTAGAACATTATGGGACTTACTTTATTACAATAATATTCTAGTAAGCATGTTTCATCACATCTATGCCTCGATTTAAGGTCTCACCAGTAAACCGATTAAGTCGTCCAATCAAAAACTGTAATTGTGTAACACTGACGTCTCACGAAAAAGTGTACAATCATCTTGGGGTTACGATCTACATACGTCTCACGCATAATAAAAGCATCTACAAGTGTTTTTACGAATTGGATGGCAATAACTTATTTAAAAAGGGTATATTATTTGTCGTGACAAATATGTACGAAAAAGCATGCATACATCTTCGTATCATAGATTTTAATAAAAAACTTTACTCAATTAAGTTATTTATTATAATTCGGTCAAAACTGCCAATTCAGTCAAACTGCCAATTCGGTCAAAACTGCTAATTCGGTTGCAACTAGTACGAAACTCAAACTTTTAAAAACACAAAAAGACACATTTTTGATTGATTTTTCTCAAATTTTCTTGTACAACTAGTATTATTAAGCCTATAGGTACCTTAAAAATGTAAACTTTATGGTTTTTAAGCTAAAAAATTTGAAATCAAGATTTGTACTTTTTGACACATTATAAACTATTAAATTACAAGTCTCGTTGTGAGAAACCCGAAGGCCATGATTATCGGATGTAAGCCGAACCCAAATTGACACATAAGACTTCAGTTAATAGTCCATAATAAATCTTATTTCATAATTTATTAGTCATGTTTATATTTGTTTTTCGAAAAACCCTTTTTATTTTTTCACAAGTCCAATACTTAAAATAAAAATAATAAAAACATAAAACTAATACACATAACACTTATTTAAAAAACAACACTTAACAATTAAGTCATGCAAATATTAATTATGATCCTGATTATCTAATAATTAAAAAATATGTATATATTCATATAAGGCTCTTTCGTCCAATGACTCCTGTCACATCCATCGACATAATCGATTGCGTAAGCTATATACAAAAATATATGCCATATAGCACATAAAAATTTATGCAACTTTTAGACCCCATTAAGACATAACTTAAGGTTTTCCTTAGCTTTTAAAGTCGTGGATCTTACCAAATAAATTTAATGTCTATGTTTTAATTCTTGACCATCATATTTGCATAAAAACCTTTTAACAATTAACAAGATTATATCATATATCCCTCCATGATAAATTTGCATGTATTTGGACAACGAATTAACATTTAATTTAAACATAAACCGATCAATTAACAATTAAACGCATCAAGTTTGATTCATATAAAATTTCATACAACCTAGAATTCGTCTAATTAATTTTATAACCAATAAAGATTGAAACTTTATACATAAAGATCGAATCTTTATGCATAAAAACGCCCAAAGGGCTTAAAAAATTAATCAAGAACCCTAATTTTGTCAAAAATTATTACTTGTAACTACAAATTCTACATGATGGCTCGTGATGCCACTGTTGAGTTTTTACAACTATTAACCATTAAAACACGAGTACGCAGCGGAAAGTAAACACGTATAAAATTTATAATTAACAAGATTGAATCACGAATGCGTACCTTTTAGCAATTAACGAATACACCGTCTTGAATATACGCGTGCGTATAATTTAAATACCACGCGAAAACCACCCAAGATCTAAAGTAAGATCTCTCTACTTTGAGACACACAATACGTTCTTAGCAAACAATTAAGTAGCAGTACTAAGTGATAACGCAAAACGAAAACCACTCGCGTTCTAGGAAGAAATTTCGAACTATTGAAACCTTTGTGGTTTCTCTTTGTCGAACAAAACCCACGAACCGAATCCCTTAGGGATATTCGGTCAATCGCACGAGCAAGAGGGAAAGAAGGAGTAGAGATTTAGGGTTTTAGGTTTTCAAGTTATGAGAAAACTAAACACCCTAAGCCTCTATTTATAGCCTTCTAAACTTGGCTTGCAAGTTAGGTTATTCCACCTCCTCTTGAGATTAGGAAATAATTGGCTAAGGAAAAAAGAAATAATTCTCATACTTTCTTTTTTCCATAATTGCATATTAGTCCTTCTTTTAACTATTAATGACTAATATAAACTCCCATTAAATATTATTAACATTTAAACGCTCCGTTAGCTGTATCACTTAAATATATTGACATTTAATTAATTTATTTTTTAATTGTTTTTACGTATATAAACGTGTGCTTCCCCGTAAGGCGACAGAATAAATTCTCATACAAATTTAGTTTTACGGTGACACAGATCCAACAAAAGAAGGTGAAGAGGCGCCTCAATTCATATGACAGCAAAACTGAGGTTCTTTTTAGCTATCCTAATTCTCAAGCAACTTATTTGGCAATAAAACAAAGGAGAAAATAATTGACCTCCTTCATTCTAGTAACGTTGGAATAACTTTCTTTTGTATTTAAGACCAAACACCTACTCACACGATCGCCTTTTTAAAAGCAAGCCACCAAAGAAGGGCACAAAATGTAAACGAATTGTGCACAATCCGCGCAGAGTTGTCAATATGTATAAGAAGTTTCTAACAAGAGTTGCGAACATGTATGAGATCCCAGTAAAAGTTAGTAATGTTTAACTATCTAACTCTTAAAAAAATCCCAAAAACAAAAAGGTAAAAAGTGTTACTTTATCATTCATTCATGCTCAACTACAAGCGGCGCTTACTTGAACAACTTGTTGAGCTTTTATCATAGGCCATTATAAGAGTGACGCAAGACAACAATCACCAATGACATTGTTACAGCAATTGAGATATTCATCATGGAAAAAACTTTAAAATTGTACCTATTTAAACAAATTAACTTATAAAATGCCTAAAAATAACAAGAAATAATAAAATCAATAGATGTACTTGATGTGCACATTGGTTTTAGAGATTAAACAAAGCCATACAGAATCTCATCGCCTTAAACGAAGCAATATCCTTTGTATGAAAAACTGCCATATTAAACGCCATAGACCACCGATATGTGCCAACCTAAGACAAGGGTCATTTTTTACTCACAATAAGCACGTATTTAAAATAAGATATGGCAATGTTTTGGCACAGGTTAATGCAAGACTGACAAAACGCATTGCAACCATATGACACAACAACATATCTAACCAGCTATAAAACAGATTAGAATATACAATGACAACCTATAAACCACATGTTGAACTGTGTAAAATGTTATCGTATAGAAAGACTTAAGGTGAAACTTTAGATATAATTTAAGATAAAACATTACACCGAAAGACGCATCAACAAAAAACAGAAGTTGTTTCTTGATATGTGTAAAATACACATATCCGTAGCTACCAAAAATGACCCTAAATACCAAAAACATACTAAAAATGGCAAAGCTATGCTTGTTTTTGGGTTTTGTGTATGCAGGTACGAATAAGATAAAAATCACAAGAAAACCGTCAAAAACGGGCAAACACGGATACAAGAACGGAAGAGTGTAAAAGAAGGCGGGAAATCAAGCCAAAGTCAAAAAGTCAAAGCTCTCAGTCAACTATGGGTCAACAAAAGTCAAACACTAAAGGACAAAAACCAAAAGTTACACATTCAGTCCCTCAAAAATCCAAAACTGCACAATTAATACCTAAACCCCATTACCCTTTAAATAAGTCCAGGGACCATTTTTGCCAAGATTAAAAGATATTTTACACTAGGACTTTTGTTTAACAAAGACAAGGACTTCACTTTGCCATATTCCCAAAGTTATACCCTTTTACCCCCTCAGTTAAAATGGGGCGAAAATAAGTTGGGTACTATCATCGTCTCCCTTCTCCATTAACCCCAGGTTAAAACAAAGGTCATTTACTAATTAAAGGCAAATGGGCAATTCAAAGGCTCCAAATACATGCTGGCAGAGTTATACATCATCATACTCACCTCATTGGTCTATCACATCAAAGAATGACACGCTGGCAGGAGTAGAAGCACAAAGATGATGATTTGTACTTAATCACTCACATGGAAGCACAAATGTCCTCAATTCACAGGAATTGCCACGCTGGCAATCCTGTTACCTCATAAAGTGATCCAACGCTCAAGGATTATCCTCCTATGATTGGACGAATAGATGACAAGATATGATTGAGCGTGGGTAGCCCTCAAGAGGCTAGATGTTCACTAAGAGGCTATAAAAGGCCACACATTTCACAATACGACTAACTAGTTAGCTCTTTATTTTTTTTAGCTTAATTTAGTTTAGCTTATGAAATTTTCATGTATTTTCTTTAAATTCCTATTGTAATCTCTTTCCAGTAATGTAACAAGCTTTTAGTAAATGAAATTCAGTCTTCTTTAAATACAATTTTTATAAATTCTCAAATAGCTCTAGTGTTTTCATGTTAATGACTCATAAGCTCTCAATAAGCTCTCTATAGCTCTCACTAGTCTCTAAGCTAAGAAAGAGTTTGATTCAGTTCTTAATACCTACTTAAAAAAATAAAATTAGCTCAATATCCTTGTCTATTGGATATAAGCATTTTGGAAGAGGATCAAAGATGGAAGGATCCCAAGGTACCTTACTCGCTTATCTCTATATGCCAAAGCTGTGATAAAAAAAGGGTGGGCTCAATAGCCTATAACGCTTCTGTAAGAGCTGAAACTTTTGTAAGTTTCCTATTTACTTTACTTGTCTTTATTTCCTACTTAAAATTGCTATAGATTGTTTTAACTATTTGCTTAATCTCTTAATATCTAGCTTATTTGTGCTTATTACTGTTAGTTTGAGCTTATTAATCATATTTCTTAATCTGTTTTTAGCTTTAGCATTCTAGAACTTAGTTTGTCATTTCTTTGTCTTAAAAATCATTAAAACCAAAAAATTAGATATCATAGTTGTAGATCTTTGATTCTAGCCTGTTCAGTTATGGATTTATGTTTGTTTAGTTAGTTATAAGCTAGTTTTCATCTGGTAATTATGTCTTGTGAATTTTGTCAAGTGGATTTCAAATTTTAAGCTTCAATCAAATCTGTCAAGTAGTATAAAGGAGTGTTTGGTTTAACACACTTTGACCTAAAATAGTCAAAGTGAATTGTGATTTTTGCTTGAGTCAGCTTCATAATCAATGATAACTAGTTGTAAAAGAGTTTTTAAGGATTAGATTTCAAAATTTAAAAAGTTTAAGCTATTTTTAAACCTTCCTGCACCAGGGGAGCTTTATTTTTTATCTAGCTTGTCAAAGGCTTGATCTAAGCTTTTTAGGCTTAGTTGTATGTTTGCTTGTGTTCATTCTCATTCAATAGAAGTGTATTGTGCAGGACTTACCACTAAGGTAGCCTGCATTTGAGCTTTGTGATTTTACCATTTACATCAGCAGTAGTAACAACAGTTACTACTGCTTGCCTTTTTGATTTCCATTTTAGAATAGCTTAAATAGGATTTAGGATTTAAATCTTAGTAAGTCTTTAGATTACATTTAGCTTAATTAAGTTTGAGTCTTATTTTTTATTTCTAGCTTATAACTTAGTGTACATTAGCTTTTAAAATTTCATCAAAAGCTCAAAAAGACCAAAAACAGTAGTAATAGTATTAAGCCTTCTAATCTTAGAATTTTAAGTTGTAGAATATGATTTTCTTGTTTGAATTTATAGCTTATAGTTAGATTAATTAGTTTTATTAAGTTCAGCTTAAGTTTTGGCTTATTGAGCATTTGAGTTTTTCTTAATTTTGAGCTTTTTGAGTTTGTTCTTGAGTTAGCTGTTTTGATTCTCAAATTTAGTTGGTGTTAAGTGTTTTCAGTTAAGCTAGCTTGTTTGAACTAGCTTATGCACATCATAAGCTACCTAGAACAACTTTTGGTTTTTAATTTGAGCTTAAAATAAGAAGTGTGCAAGGGTTTAAGTGAAATTAAGCATTTTTTAGCCCAAAAGCTTACTTTCTGTAAGCAGCCATTCATAAGCTCTTTTTGAGCTCATCTTTGAGTTATAGCTTAAACTACTTTTATTAAAAGTTCTTAGAAATGTTGGCTTAATAAGTTTCAGTTGTTGTTTTTCAAAAAATTTCAAAAATAAAAAAAGGGCAAAAAGGGGTGTGTTGCCAGACTAGAACCCACGACCTCTCCCTCATAGTCCATACGTTTTACCATTGTGCTTCAATAGCTCATCCAACCATTCCTTGCACCATTTAATCTTTATACTTGATTTTCTTTTCCTTTTTCCTTATAAGCCGTAGCTAGTTAGCTTATTCTCACAGCTTATTAGATAAGCTGGGTTCTTAGATTTATTTTTCTTGTGTTCTTGCTAGTTCATAGAATTTTCCCTGAATTTTTGGTAATTTTTCATTAAGTAGAGTATTTTTAATCATTTTTCTAAAGTTTTTATTTTCGAAAATTCATAAAAAATAGAAAAAGTTTCAGAAAATTATAAAAAAATAGTTTTTAGTTTTATAAAAAATACTTTTAGGTTTACATTAAGAAAAATCATTTTTACACCTTTTAGATTTTAATTTTCATTTTTGAGCTTTTATTTTTAAGTTTAAAAATAGGATTTTAATTTTAAAAATAGTTAAAAATAGTTTTCTGAGTTTTTATGTTATTTTAGACTTTTCTAAGTTTAAAAATCATTTTTCTCAATTTTTAGGACTTAATTTGTTATTTTTTAGGATTTAATTAGATTAAAATAGTTTTTAATTCATAATAAATTCAAAAATAATTAAAAAATGTTTTTCTTTTTCTTAAAATTTTCTTTTGTCCTATTTTAGGTTTAGAAATTTAGTTTGCATTTTTAGGAGTTAATTTAGTGTTTTTGCTTATTTGTCGCGTTTTATTTGTTTCCCGTTAATTAGTTTAAGTGTTTAATTGCTTTTAATTGATTGTTGCTTTTATTTAGTAGTAATAGATACTCAAAAATAACTTTTCTCTCATTCAAATCATAATCCAAACTAAAGCAAGGTTTCAATTTCATAAGCCGTTGGGAAAACGACCCGGGTGATCATTCTTCCCGGTTAAATATACGTATTATATATTATATATATCTTTTAGAGTGAGCTTTTCTTAAGGGAGACTTTAGGAAAGTTCTTAATTGCTCTTGTGGTATTATATTATATATTTTATAGTGTATTGAAAACTACTATCAATTTTTGGCGCCGTTGCCGGGGATTTGTGTTAAAGATTCCTTCGTTTACGTTTGTTGATTTGGTTTGAAGATCCTTTCGTCCTCGAAAGTTTCATTCTTGTTATATATCAAAAATCAAAAAATTAAAAAACCTAAAAGTAAAAAATATTTTTCTTTTCTTTTTAGTGTAATTATCATATAAAAAAGGAAAACAAATCAAAAATATAAAAAATTGTCCTTAAATAGAAATAAAATACACAAAGTTGGTAAACGAACACCAACATATAATACCTTCAATTGAGGTATTATCATAAATAAGTTTCGGTGAACTTGCAAAGTTCCCAAATCGAACCAAAGATTCAAAAACTTGCCATTTGTGTCACTTACGAAATACAGCTCACCTTAAGAAGAAATTTTTAAGAGCTACCGTGAAGTAAGTTGATTATTTTGTTTAAGTTGTCTTCCGTGTATCCGTTTAAAATAGATTGTTAAAAAAATAATAATAAATTCAAAAATCCAAAAAAATTAGTGTAATTTTTGTTTACTTTTTAATTTCTTTATTTTTAGTGCATGCGCACTCGTTCTCAAGCTAGAAGTCGAAATCATCGACAACAACAATTAACAACGGTTATTGTTGAGGAACTTGAGATTCCAATGGTCGACAATCGTACCATGGCTCAGATGTTACAAGCTCCCATCGAGGGATACGAAGATGCAATTGTTGTACCAACGATAAATGCAAACAATTTTGAGCTCAAACAAACTTTGATTAATCTTGTTCAAAGTAATCAATTTACGGGTAAGCAAGACCCTCATAATCATCTTCGATTTTTCAACAAGGTTACTTCTACGTTTAGACATCCCGAAGTTCCAAATACAACGATTAAGCTTTTGCTTTTTCCTTTCTCTCTCGAAGGTGAAGCCCGGACTTGGCTAGATAAGGAACCACCTCGATCGATTCTAACGTGGGATGATCTTGTCTCGAAATTCATAAACCAATTCTTTCCACCTTCGAAAACAACTTACCTTCGAAATGAAATCACTACTTTCTACCAGAAAATGAATGAAACTTTCAATGAAGCATGGGAACGTTTCAAAGGACTTCTTCGTCAATGTCCTCATCATGGTTTCTCGGAATTACATCAACTTGATACGTTCTACAATTCCTTGAATACCAATGATCAAGATGCTTTAGATTCCGCCGCGGGTGGCAATTTTCTAGATAAGATGCCTCGTGATGGTTTAGCCATTATTGAGAGTAAATCCAAGGTTCGTTATTCAAGAAGTCGTGCAATTAAACCAAGAGTGAGTACGAATGCTCCTCTTTCTACTTCTTCACCTTCTAATTCTTTTGAATTTCAACAACTCGCCGCTTCTCTTGAAGACAAAATGGATATTCGAATGAGCCGATTAGAAAAGATGATTAGTGAAAAGAATGTTACGACTCCTGCTACCGTCAAAGCAGTCGAGGAAGTTTGTGTCACATGTGGTTCAAACCATAATTTCAACAATTGTCCATTAACAAGGAATGATTTTCCTGTTTTTCATGATAACATTCATCAATTCCATCAAGCCACCGCTGTTGGCAATTTTGTTTAAAGGAATCCTCCTAATTTGGCAAGTCAAATGAGACCACCTGGTTTTAATCAACCAAATGTTCAAAACAACCAAGGAAACCAAAGCCGATATCAAGGAAACAATTTCAATTCGAATCAAAACCGTGGAAACAATCTTAATCAAAACCATCAAAACAATCAAGGTCAAGTTTTTCAACCACCAACCAATCAACCACCGGTTTACCAAGTTCCACCATATCAAGCTCCTACGCCTTAAATTCAAGGAGTTTCGAAAATGGATTTTGAAAACTTCGTCAAGGCAAATGATGCGGTGTTGAAGAATGTTTAAAATCAAGGTCAAAATTTGCAAAATCAAATGGCTAATGTTACGAGTTTGTTGACAAGTCTTTGTCATAATTTCAAAAATTCCGCCTCTACTTCGAATTCGGGTACTCTTCCAAGTCAAACCGTAACTAACCCTCGTAAGCATGTTAATGCTATCACCATAAGGAGCGGTAAAACTTTGGAAGGACCTTCGACTCCTCTTATTCATACACCTGTTGTTTCTATTCCTTCAAAAGAACCCGAACAAAACCCGGAGACGTCAATGGACAAAGTGCAAAAACCAAGTTCAGAAAGTACCGCACAAGTCCCACCTCCGGAGGAAGAAGATTCCATTTTCATTGAAATCCCAAAACCAAAAGCAAAGAAAACCGTTAATGTTGAAATTCAAGATCTTAATTCTCCAAGACCTAATTCGTATCAATCTAAACTTCCATATCCCGAGAGGATGAAAGTGAGAGAGAACGATAAACCAAGTGCTCAACATAGCCGGTTCTTGAAGATGTTCAAACAACTCCGTTTAGAGATTGGATTGAAAGATGCTCTTGTCGAAATGCCAAAGTTCAACAAATGGTTAAGCTCGTTGCTAAGGAACAAAGAGAAACTCGAGGAGATCGCCATTACAACCGTGAATGCTGAATGTTCTGCTATCATCATGAACAAAGTTCCCGAGAAGCTCGAAGATCCGGGAAAATTTCTTATCCCATGTGCTTTACAAGAACTCGATAGGACTAGTGCTTTAGCCGATTCCGGAGCTAGCATAAATCTTTTACCTCATTCTATCTACAAGCAACTTGGGCTTGGAGCTTTGACTCCTACTCGAATGACACTCGAGCTTGCCAATCGTTCCATTACACACCCAATGGGTATAGCCGAGGATGATGTAGTTAGAGTTGTTGGTTTCACTTTTCTTGCGGATTTTGTTGTGGTTAATTTTGTACCAGACCCAAGAGTGCCTATTATTTTAGGAAGACCTTTTCTTCGCACCACAAAAGCTCTAATAGATTTGTACGAAGAAACATTGACTTTAAGAGTAGGAAAGGAAGAACTTGTTTATTATGCCAATAAGTATGAGAAAAACGAGGAAAAGAAATTTGTTCATGCTATTTCTATCATTAATTTTTCAAAAGATAATCCGTTTAGTGGTAGTACCACTATTCCATTCGATGCTCCTTTTCCTAGTTCTTCTCCGATGAAGACTAGTGATTCTACTTTCGAGGAATTCATCAATGAATTCACTCTTCCTAACTCATTACCACTGGGTGATGACGATTCAGTTCATAAGAAAAATATTCATTCAAATCCACTTTTCGAATTCGATGATAATCTCAAATCTAGCAACGTTAATCTTCTCTTTGAAGAGAACGATAAGGATGTCAAGATTAAGTCTTCTCCTTCCTTCACACTTACTTTACCGGAAGAAAGTGAATTTATTTGGTAAGAATTTGAAGCTTATCTTGAAAGAGATTCGATTCCATCGGGAATTGATCTTACCCGTCCTCCCACCCTTGAAGTTTCAAGTAGCAATCCTACTTCCCGTACTCTCACCGGAGAGAAGGTTTGTTCATAGAAGACGCCGATGTTTTTCTCGTTGATCCGATTTATATGGAGAATGATGACTCGTATTGCGATAAGGAAGAAAATAATTTGTCTTTTAGCAACGTTCTTATATAAAAAACCAAAACCTCTTTCTCGTCCTCAAGAAGTTGATGCTATTAAGATGAAAGATGACAAAGTTTCAAGTCAAATACCAATTGATACCATTGTTATGCCAATAAGAATCACTTTTGATAATCCAATAAATTTTAACGATCATTTTTCCAAACCAAAGGATTTAAAAAAGGACTTAACCGTTGCACTTGATTCCACTGAATCAAGTATTTTACCACCTCATTTGTTAGATTTCGACTCACCTTTCACTGCGGAGTTATCGGCTAGTTTTACCTTGAATTCTCTCGGAAACGAGGACAAAGTATTCAAACCAGGTATACTAGTTAATCATACCATTCATGATAAAAATCTTGTAACATTGGAGAAGAATTTAAGAGAGAACATTTCCTCCGGGACTCTCTTATTTTTCAAAGAACCGTCATCTCCTCGTCCTCCTCTGGAACCACCAGATGTTTGCATGAGATTTAAGCCTATTTTGGCTATGAAAATTGATTTTGTTAAGCCTAATGAAGATTTTTACCTAAGTGAAACGGTGTTATCTTTAAATGTTGAAGATGTCGATTCCTTCACATTTATCATTTGGACTTTTCTTCCATATTTCACCTACCCCGAGGATTCACCTTTGATTTTATCCTTTAGGAGTGAAGACACCATTTTTGACCCCGGCATCATCACCTTTCCATTTTCTTATCTAGAGCCGGTGGCATTTTCAATGAAAGTTTCTTGTTCTAAGTGTTGCTCTCCCTAAGGACAAATGAATTCAGGGATCGAGTCGAGCTTGCGACTCGGTGAACAAAAACTAGCCGCTTCGTGGGAGTTCACCCCATGCTTATCTTTTTCTTTCTTCTTTCTATTTTCTAATAAATAATGTGTTGTGATGTGTTGAGGCTAGCCTTTTCCGATTTTTTGTTGTTTGTTGTTTGTTGTGATTTTTGTAGGATTGAACCAACAATTTTTTGTGTCCCGTTTCACTCGTGCTTCCTATCCTTTATTTGCAATTAGTTTGGGGAAATCCGATATCCTTTCATCTTATCGATTCACGTTTATCTTTGCATAATTAATAAACGGCTTAGATTTTTATAGAACCCGACCTTAAACATTGAGGACAATGTTTCGTTTTAGTTTGGGGAGGGAATCTATCGATTTGTTGTTGCCTGCTTATTGTTTTGTTCTCACGTACCCGTTTTCCCGCAAAAATAGCAAAAATTTTAAATTTTTAAGTTCTTATTTGTAGGAAAAAATGAAAAAAAATAATAAAAAAAATATATTAGTAGTTGATTAAATTAAAAAAAATAAAAAGTGTTAAGACACGAATGTAGGTTTTCCGTTGGTGAGAATAAGAAGTAATTTTTGACCCGATCGAATGTGTTGAATTCTAGTTTTTACCCTTAATAATTAATGATGATAGTTTGTGCTAGTCTTATGTAGACTTTAAACATGCTAGACTTGAAATCATTAGTAAATGTAGACTTGTGCTAATCTCAAGTAGTATTTGCGAATTTCTTTATTAGAGATTTTTATTGCAAAGAATAAGAAATGATAGTGTTAATTACGAGTTGGGATGCTAAACAAGGTTTATTTTGAAAACTTAAAGGCTTATAAGAATAACTTGTGGTTTTTCTTCTCCGAAGTTCTTAAAATAATTAATTATACGTGTTCTCTTTAATTTTTACAAATTAGAGTTTTACTCTTAAAAGTCTAATCAATATATTTAGAGAAAAAAGCTTTATCAATGAAGTCAACATCATTTGTAAATAATAATTTTAGTTCAAGTTTATACTTTGGTTTTCTAAAATGAAATTTTTCTATTTGCAAAAATAATGTGTTGAATTAATATTAATAATATATAAAAAAAAAGAGAAATAAAAAATGATGATGAAAAGAAAAAAAATATCTATAGTTGGTGAATAAAAAAGAATGCAAGTTATAAATCCTTAGTGTTAATAATAATATACAAACTCCATCGCAATAAAGTACATGGGCATTTGTCGGTTCGCTCCCGATGTGACATCGAAAGAAAGGGTGGAGGATGTATATTTAGGGTCGGTATCATAATAAGTACACGGACTCTTGTCGGAGGCGTGGCCGATGTGTCGTCGAAAGAAAAGTGATACCGGTAATAATAATGTTGCAAGTTAGAAAATAAATAGTAAAAGTTTCCTTTTCTAAAACCAAGGTATTCTTTTGAACTAAGGTTTGCAAAAGTCTACAAGGCTTTTTCATCGGAAGTTCATGCGTCTCGATTATTATTCTCCGGATGGGGTGTCAAAAGCCTTAGCACTTACCCGATGACGGTGGGATGCTAGAGAAGAAAGTCATTTATGGGACAAGTGAACCAACGATGTCTTAGCTAAGGAGGTTTTTGTTTGCTTTGAGTTGTGATCTTACTAAGTGATTAACATATTAGCCCAAAAGGCCCATGTGTAAAGCTTGGTCGGATTTCAACTATCTAAATATGTGGATTTAATGGTTTAAATTAATTTGAACACACACACTTAAATATATGATATGTGTCGGGAAGAAAAATTCACAAGTTGTAATTATAAGTAGTCTTAGCATCTTAGTTTGTAATTAACAGTGATCTTATTTTTAAAGCTTAGTATGGGAAAAGTAAAAAAATCAGGAATGACAATGTTATATTTTAGACACTTAATTGTGCTTTTTGTTCTATGATCCTTAAAGTTACCAATGGGGTAATGAAAACAATACATTATGTCAACACAATGATAAGTTGTAGTTAGGAATATATCAAGAAAAATCATAAAAAGAGAAAAAATTTGAAAATGGGAATTCGGGTGTTTTATAACTTGTGATCTCTTAGCTCTCTCAACAAAAATCTTTGCTACTTTTCAAAGGTTTAGTTTAGGGAATTTTGAGATATTTGGTTATAAGGCATGTAATATTGCGTGAGGACACGCAATCATTTAGTTTGGGGAATTTTGATAAATGTAATATACACATATCCGTTAAGGGTTATTATACAAAGAAGTTACTATACTTTCTTAAAAAGTTCGCCTAAGTTACTAAACTTTCATTTTATTCACTTGGGTTACTAAACTTATGAAACATGACATTTGGGGTTACTCAACTTTGCAAAAATATACGTAAACATCATTGAACTTGTAAAAATATGACATTTATGTTACTTAACTTACCTAAAAATATACGTCCGGGTTGCTTGGATTAACATTGAAATTATGGGGGTGAATGTTTATCAAAATTTCAGTAACCTAAGTGAACAAAATGAAAGTTGAGTAACTTAGGCGAACTTTTTGGGAAAGTATAGTAACTTCTTTGTCTATTAACCCTATCCGTTAACACCAAGAATGACCCTAAATGACCCAAAACAGACTAAAAATGGCAAAGATATGCTTGTTTTTGTATTTTGTGTGTGCATGTAAGGATAAGACAAATATCACAAGAAAACCGTAAAAAACGGGCATACACGGACACGAGAACGAAAGAGTGTGCAAGAGCCGGAAGCCAAAGCCAAGAAAAGTCAACCTTCTGTCAAAATTGGTCAAACCTTGGTCAACTCTCAAAGTTAACACTAGAAGACAAAAAACCCAAAGTACCATTTCAGTCCCTCAAGATTTCCAAAAGTTACACAAATAGTCCCTTAAACCTTAAATGGGCCTTAAACCCTTAAAATCCCTACCCGGATACAAAGCCCATAACCAAAAGCCCAATACCCTAGCCCATTTACTTTTAATTAAACCAAAGGGACTTAAGTTGCCATTTCTGAAAGTTGTTTTACACTACAACTTTAAATAATTAACCAAAGGGACTGATTCTGCCAATTAACCAAACTTACACCCATTTACCCTGGGTCAAAACAAGTCAAACACACCCTTAAGGTAAAAGGCGCCAAGAACAGTTATACACTGTTCATCGTCTTCTCAAAGTTACCTAAGGTTAAACCATGGGGCAAATGCAAATTAAGGGTCAAAATGGAAAATTCAAGGGCTCACTTACACAATGGCAGGGTTAATTAAGTCATATCAAGGCTCCTTATTGGTTCACTCAAGCCATCAAGCCACGTGGCTATGAAGAAAGCACAAGGGATTACTTGGTTTTACTCTTAAAGCACTCACAAAACTAGCACAAGTTGTCACATCAAAGGAATGACAGCTTGGCAATCCGTGTGACTACCACTTGATCAAACGGCTAAGAATCATTCTTCAATGATTAGTAGATTGAATGGTGATGATTGAAAGGAGCTTGGGCAGCAAGGCAAGGCCTAGAAGGATCTATGAGAGGCTATAAATAGGCTCACTTTTCACACACACAGACACGTAGTCTAGCTTTTCAATTTTTAGCTTAATTTACATTTTAGCTTATGCAAATTTCCTTTTAAATGTAATTTTCTCTTAAGTAGTTTGTAACTTTCAGATTTAAAGCTTTGTAATCCATTTTAAAGTTCAATGAAATCCTTGTTTCTAGTTTTAATAAGTTGTTTTTAAGTCATAAGCTCTTATAAGCTTACAATTTTCATGTCACTGTTCTATAAGCTTTCAATAGCTCTCTCAAGTCTATAAGCTTGAGATTGAGCTTATTAAACCAAGTCTTAATCATACTTAAGCTTTAAAATTAGTTAAACTTAATTACCTTTACTTTTTGGACAAATGAGCTTATGGAAGGGGATTCAGTTAAGGAAGGAATCCCATGGACTTTACTGGCTTATCAAATGAAATTCAATTTTACTTTATCATAAGCTCTTTTTGTTTTCTTTCATAAAGCTCCTATTTCTCTTCAAATATTAAGCTACTGTCTCATAAGCTCTTAAAAGCTATCATAAGTCTTTAACCTTATGATAGAGCTTAAGTCAGTTTTAATCTTATTTAAATAAATAAAATCAGCTTAATACCTTTTATATTTGGAATTATAAGCCTATGGAAGGGGATTCAATCATGGAAGGAATCCAAAGGACTTTTACTAGCTTATCCATTTGGATAAGCTAGAGCTTGTAGCTGATAATTTGAATTAAAACTTCTGTTAAGCTAAAGCCATTTGTAAGTTTTCTATTTACTTTCTTGTCCTTTAAATTTTAGCTTAAAATTACTTAAGTAACTTAGATTTGCCTATTTGCTTATTAATTGAGCTTATTTGAGTTCTAGCTGCTAATTTGTGCTTAGTTTGATCTTCTTTTGCTTATTAATAATGTGTTTTAGTTTTCATAAGGTAGATCTTAGTTAATTTTAAAATTCTGTCATAAATCATAAAAACTAAAAAAAATATAATTAGCGTTAGTTGTAGAACTTAGATTTTGGCTTATTTAGCTGATTAATCATGTTTCATAAGCTTTGTATAAGCTCACTAATGTCTAGTATCAAGATTTAGTCAAATGGATTAGCATCTTTAAAGCTCTTTTAATTCTGTCATCATTTTAAGGGGTGTTTGGTTTAACCTTGTTTGACAATCAAAAGTCAAAGGATTTTGTGCAATTTGTTTGAGTCAGCTTTGATTTCACTTATAATCATTAGGAAAAGAGTTTTTAGAATTTACATTTCAAAAATGAATAAGTTAGGGGTTAATTTGAGTGATTCTGCACCAGGGTACTTTTTCTCTTAAATTTTCATTGCGAAAACTTTAATCCAAGCATTTTAGGATAGGTTTGTGTATGCATTGTATTTAATCACTTTCAAATAGAGTAAATAGTGCAGGTGTAACCATTTAGGTAACCTACATTTAAATTGGTGGCTTTACCATGAGCATCAGCAGTAGTGACCTTAGTTACTATTGTTTGACTTTTGATCTCCATTTTAGAATAGCTTAAATAGGATTTAGGTTTTAAATCTTAGTAAGTTTTTAGATTACGTATATTTTAGTATAGATTAAGTATTGTTTTTCATTTTCTAGCTTATTTACCTAGGTACATTTAGCTTAAAAAAAGTCATTAATTAGCCAAAAAGCCAAAAACAGTAGTATTAGCTTAGTGTTTTAGATTTTTTATTTCCTAGCTTATAGTATAGGTTTTTATGATTGAGTCTTGTAGTTTATGTATCATTAGTCAAGTTTTCAAAAGGGTAGCTTATGTCTCAGCTTATTGAGCTTTTTAGCTTAATTAAATTTTGAGTTTCTAGGTTAAGTTCCTGAGTTTGCTGTTTTTAATCATAGATTTAGATATCTTTAAATGTTATTTGTTAAATTAGCTTGTTAGATTCAGTTTCCTTACATTATAAGCTTTTAAGAACAGCTTTTAGTTTCAAAAATGAGCTTAAATTGAACTGTGTGCAAACTTTTTAGTAAAAATTAGCTTTTTGAACCTCAAAAAGCTACTTACTGTAACAGCAGCTTCATAAGCTGTTTTTAAGCTTATTATTGAGTATGAGCTTATGTTGTCTTTATTAAAGTTGCTTAAAATAGCTTAATTTACAACTTTGTGTTTTTAGTTTTGCAAAAAAAAAAATTAAAAAATATATATATATATACCAAAAAGGGTGTCTGCCAACCTCGAACCCAAGACCTCTCCCTCACATACCCAATGCGTTAACCGTTTTGCTTCAATAGCTCATCCAACCAAATTCCTTACCATTTAATTAATATAGTCATTTTTCAATTCATCTTTTATAATAAGCCGTAGCCTAATAAGCCATTTTCTCAGCTTATTTGATAAGCTGAGTTGTGTCTTTTATTTTTCTAGTAATCTTTGTTGCATCATAGACTTTTCCTGAATTTTTCACATTTTTCCATTAATTAGTTTATTTTTTAGGATTTTTCGAAAGTTTTAATTTTAGAAAATTCATAAAAAATAGAAAAAGTTTCAGAAAATTACAAAAAAAATAGTTTTTAGTTTTATAAAAATTAGCTTTAGTTTTACATTAAGAAAAATCATTTTCACCCTTTTTAGATTTTAATTTTCATTATTGAGCTTTTATTTTTAATTTTAAAAATAGGATTTTAATTTTAAAAATAGTTAAAAATAGTTTTTTGAGTTTTTATGTTATTTTAGACTTTTCTAAGGTTAAAAATCATTTTTCTCAATTTTTAGGACTTAATTTGCTATTTTTTAGGATTTAATTAGATTAAATTAGTTTTTAAATCATAATAAATTCAAAAATAATCAAAAAAATATTTTTCTTTTTCTTAAAATTTTCTTTTGAGCTATTTTAGGTTTAGAAATTTAGTTTTGCATTTTAGGGGTTAAATTTAGTGTATTTGCTTTTTTGTCGCGTTTTATTTGTTTCCCGTTAATTGTTTAAATGTTTAACTGCTTTTAATTGTTCATTTTAATTGTTGCTTTTATTTAGTGGTGATAAACACTCAAAAATACCTTTTCTCTTATTCAAATCATAATCCATGCTAAAGCAAGGTTTCAATTTCACAAGTCGTTGGGGAAACGACCCGGGTGATCATACTTCCCGGTTAAATATACGTATTATATATTATATATATCTTTTAGAGTGAGCTTTTCTTAAGGGAGACTTTAGGAAAGTTCTTAATTGCTCTTTTGGAATATTATTATATATTTTACTGCGTATATAAAACTACACTTCAATCATCCTGCTCATACTCTTAATCATAATCAACTACAGATGAAGGATGTGTCACATAATAAGAAGAGGTGTTTCTGGAAGATGAACCGAAGATGAACCCGTGTTTGTGCTACTAGAGCAAAGGATCTGGACTTTCTATACTTCTTTGCCTCTGAAAGAATTAACCAATTTCTCAATTGGAAAGATAAATCAAAATAGATCATCGAACATTGATTCAACTGGTCAAATGCTTAGCCAAACGACTTGAGTCTCATATTTTAACCATTCGGTTGCAACGATCAGTATTTTTGTGTTAACTGAAAACAGTTGGAAACTTTGTTGTTTCGTTCCAATTAATTATTTAAACTCGGCAAATGATTGTACACTAAAACTAGTGATCTCTGGTTCAGCAACAAATGATAAAAATTCATTTGTAACCATGTCTCTCTATCAACTTGTTTTGTTAGTCCCTTCAGCAAACGTTCAACCAAGAGACAAGTTCCTTGGTCGTCTTACAAAGAATCCACAGAATTGTAAATTCATTAGGAATAGAATGAAGAGATCATTTTCATGAGTTCCATTTCCGATCATAGTTCAATAAGTCTTCTCCTTGGAGATCCTCTAACTTCTTGCATACACTTGGTATTGTTTGAACATGTAGGTGTGCGCTGTGATGTTCCTAACACATAAGGGCCATCTTCTAGTGTTTTAGAAGCCACTTTCCGGTTTTCCCTTTTGGATTACTGAAATCGTTTGAATTTACTCGACCAATGTATGTAACTACCCCTTTCAAGCAGGGGTAGCCCTAGTCTCCGAACCAGCATCAGCAAGGGTTTGTGGTTTTATGTTTTGGTTATCGACATGTCTTAGATTCAAAAGATGTGCTCTTTTTATGACGAATTTGTGTAGTTTGTGAGAAAATATCACAATTATCGGTAACAGTAGTAAATTCGGTAACACTGTTCACGGACATCTAAGTATATGAAAATGAATACCTTCTCGAACAGTACACTATCAACTCAGAATCTTATATATTAAACTCGGTAAACTTTTATCAATCTACTCAAATTCGGTCAATACTATTCACTATAAACTCGGTAAGCCTAAATGTTAAAATCCAACTCCGTTTCTGAATTTTTAATACCCACATATTGATCGAAACCGAATTTTATGATGAATAGATAATTTCCGTGTTCTAAATACTCAAATTCGATGAAACCGATTTGATTGCACGAGTTTAGTAAATCTTGAAAAACGATATTTAACACTTCAAAAAAACGATAATACAGTGTTGAAATGGAAAGTGTAGATATTGACTTTGTAATGGCTTAATTACCGAGTTTATACTTAGTAAAATTCCCTATATCACAAATTCGATGGAAGCCAAATTTGTGAACATATCAAAACTCGATAAAATGGTTTACTACCAAATTCTTATAAAGATTTTTGATTAGAACCCTAAAGATGTGAATTTATCATATTTACACTATTTTTTCATGCTGAATTTAAATTGTATAATTTATAAGAAAAAGTCTTCCGTATCTCAAAACCCTCTACCGAGAATGCAAGATGCTTCTACCGAAAATCAAAAACCCTTCCGAGAATGAAATGAACACTTACTGAGAACACAATCACGTCTAAAAATCTCCAAAATATCAGCCAATAGCAACTTCTCGAAACTCCATTCTGCTCACCAACCGAATTCTGAAACCCATCACTTCTGATTCTACAGGTCGAATAAATCACCACAAATCAAGCATCTTACTTCTCTATTGGCGATTTGATTCACTTGATTTAGGTAACTATGAATCTTGAATCAATCATATCACATGTAAGATTAGAGAGATAATGAGGGGTAGTAAAGGGAAAATTCAATTCTTATTATGGAGGGATATTGAGAGTTATTTATAAGGGCTTCACACTTAATGAGATTAGAGGCTTATTTCTAGGCCAATGGGCGGGGAGGCTTCCCTTCCTTATTTTCCTAACTTGTCAATACTAGTCCCTAGACTTTGGTTATTATGCTATTTCTTACTTAAATCATAATAAACTTTATTACAAGCTATACTAAATTAACAAAATAAAGTCTAATAACAAAATATAATAAAACCACATAATCGACACTTTTCAATAAACCTAACAATATATCTAAGATTCAGCTTTCCCTGTTTGCTAAAGCGTATCACTTATTTCCAAGGCGATACCCTCAACATGACCTTACATTCAATTCTAAATACTATAGGTTTGCGTCTAATGCCGGCATAACTCTTGTGATGATCACAATTTATCCAAATCCTGTCGTAACTACTTGTTGTCCTTTGTAACCTTGTGATGAATTTCATGGCTATTTATTTTCCCATTTCCAATAGGGTATTTCTGGTTGCATTTGAAAATCGGATGACTCCCTTTAACTGTCTCTCATTCTTAACAGGTCAAGCGCTTGCTAACATAGATGGTGACGCTTGCTTTTATGTCAGTCCATCGGTGCAACTAATTAAGGTTATGACATATCTTATTCGATCTAAGGTGGATGTAATAGTTAGATTTGTGTGATTTCTGCTTGCTTAATTTTCTTAAGTCTCTAAAGCGTGGTAACCAACTCCTGCTCCTAATGCAAAGAGTCCTATCAAGGTGATTTTCAACTTCTTATCTACAACATGAAGGTTCACATAATTAACATTCTCTTTCTTAAGGCTTCTACTTATGCCTAACGAATTTGCGGCGGTAGATTTAATTTAACGGTCATCACTTAAGACTCTCTTCCTGAGAGATTTAGCTCTTATAATTTGTATGCATGGTACACTTCATGCCATGCAAGTGGTGTTCCTAAATTCTGAGAGTAGGCACTACTGCTCCAAATTCTATTCATTATGCGGGGCGCTATAATAAAATACCAAGTTTTTTTATCCGTCGGGTAATGCTAAAATCGGTACACTTCACGGTCTTTATATTATCGATTGAAAGGTCTCTTTAATTCTCTCCTTTATCATTTCTATTATTATGTTGAATGATCAGAACTTCATCTCCGTAAGGAATACGTATTGTCTTCTCGTCAGGACGATCACTACAAAGTTATTCGTCAACCAATCCATATAGATAATGACGTCAAAACTACCGAGTCCTAGGGGTATTAAGGCAATGTTGAAAGGGGTTTTAAAAGGTTTAAGGTGTAATCTCATAGCATGGTATCGACTCCTACTAGATTTAATAGCGAGTTTAATAGAGTACTTAGTGTCTAGGTTGGATGGAACGATGTTATTCAGGATTCTAAGAAAAGCAATGAATATGATATTTCCATAGCTAGGTCTCGGGTACTTGAAATGATTAAATCTTTAGTCTCACTTCACGACTATCAGAAATTTGTTGGTGTAGGAATCTCTCTATATGTTTCTTGTTTCTAATCCAATTAAAAGTGTAAGTCCATTTTGTTCTAAAATCTTGTAATCCGTATTTACCGTGACTACGGTGGCATAAATTCGGTCTTTCAGCTAAGTGTATAGTGTCTACATATGATAAGGTCGAGAAAGTCTACTTAGTTACGGCGCTTATACATACGAATACGCGTGACAGACACATCTCACGAATACGCACACAAAATATCGATAAGACACGAAGATGATTAAAATCTCATCAACAATGTAGATAAGAGAAAAGAATATAGGAATGGAAAGTGAAAATAACTTGGCAAACATCTTTAAGGTGACTACTGTTTACATAGCATGGTACTCTCCAAAGTATGCATAGGTGATCAGGCAATGTATAATTTAGGTACTAACGATACAATGCTCATTTCGTCAAAATAGTGTTATGTAAAAAAAATTCATATGGTATAAACAATATAGTTCATAAGGTAGCAAAACAGTTCGCAAAATGAAAACAAGGTAATTCGTATGTTGACAAAAGATATTATGCAAGATGGCGAAAAATATTTTATGAGGTGCTAGTAAAATGGTTTTGCGGGGAAACTAAGCGATGGTTTGTAAGTGGTAATAAGTTTATAATATGGTAACAATTAGTTTCCGAATAGACAATAAAATAGTTATTTAATGACAAAAAAAAAAATTTAAACGGTAATGAAATAGTTTACGAATGAACAATAAAATAACTTATGACTACGAAATAATTTATGAGGGACAACGAAATGGTTTATAAAATGATTGGCAAGAGTGTTCGTAAACGAGAGTAAAATTGGTTATGGTGAAAGAAAATTTGTTTATCCAATGATAGCAAAGTAATTCTCATGATGATAACAAGATAATTTATGTGATGATGACAAAATGGTTTATAAGGCAGTAGCAGATTAGTTTATAAAACGATAGTAAAATGACTTATAAGATGACAATAAAGTAAAATAACGTATAGGGTGGTACCAGAATGGTTTATAAAATGATAGAGCAATGGTTTATAAGATAGTAACAAACCCGAAAGTAGCTTACGCCAATTAATGGAAAATTTAGGTGTAACTGACGGAATCGTCATGACACATAAGTCAATAGAAAATTTAAAAACATCCACTCAACAAAACAAGAATTTATAGAAAATTATTAGCGCATATCTCTTAGGAATACCGTCCAAGTCCACTAGGTTTCACTAGGTTAGGCAAGAAAATTTCTCCTTAAGCATAAGTATTACTCAGCGAATTCGGTTTACACGGTCCAACTTTAGACAATCACTCTTGTAATGTCATGTCCTCTCAATATCATAATAGATGTTTCAGGTTTCTAATTTTCCACTACGGCCTCTAAGTTGTTATCAAAACGGGTGTCCTACAATCTCTACTTATATGACTAATTCTCTTGTAGTTATTGCACTCTACAGTGCATGGCTTAGTGTGGTGCAACTTACGCTTGTTATCCGGTCTAGCAATATGAGCTCTCACGGCCTTTTGTCGTTTATTTTGTTGTTGACATTCATTACCACCTGGGTTCCCTAACATACGACCTAATTTATTTACTCATGGCCATGTGTATTCTTGCTTCAAGATTGAACGAAGTAAAGGAAGTAAAATAAGTCAAATTTCGAAAGTCGTGTGTTCCCAAAAAAATGAAATGTCATGAGGTGATGGATTAAAGTTGTGTGCGAATTAATCGGCATGTTTCTAGAAGTTACGAGGAGTAAGAAAAATTTAAGACGTGAACGGACGCGTAGTTGATGTTCCAAGACGCTACGTTACGAGGTAACGAGTTACTAGTCGCGTTCCAATTAATTGGCATAGTCCTATACGGGGAGTTACGTGACGACGTACGCGTTTAAGAAGTTTAAGGCGAGTGTTCAAACTCGAAGTCGAATATAAAAGTAACAACTGAAATCGACAAACTATGTCGAGTCTTAATATTATCAAAACGGGTATTATGAGAAAATCATGAGAAGTTTTAGAGACCATTCTATCGCCGACAATGTCTTGAAAAGGTTTAGAGACCAATGTGCAAATCACAATGTCTTAGAATAATCGAGACCATTGCGCAGACCACAATGTCTTAGAAGAGTTTTAGAGACCAGTGGGTTGCCGACAATGCCTCAAAGATAAAAGAGACCGTTCTTTCACTTACAATGTCTTAGGAAGATTTTAGTACTTATATAAATAACTTTTATATAAAACCAACGGGAAAATCCACCTATAAACGTAGGAAAACTGTATCTCAAAGTGAATTAAACTCAAGGAGAAAATGTGCTCATAGCAAGGTAAAATATTATTCGAAGCGAAATAATATTTAAGTAAGATATATATAAACAATAGAAATTGCATATATATAGTAAGAAAATTTAGAAGCACGTACAAGCAAAATAAACATACCCGTTCCTCCTCGTTGTGATGCGCAGTAGGCCGGCCAACACGACGGCGACATTATTTTTAAGAGGCAGAACATGGACGTCGTTAGGTACGAGGGTTGGTCACATCACCCAACTCCAAAAGGATGGAGTGTTGAAATCATTTAACTTCAATCGGATGATGTATACGAGTCTTACTTATTAGGAGAGGCAAAATATTATTTTCAAGTATAGGCTAATATAAGGAACACATAGATAAGGATAAAATCACGTAAGGACCACATACTGGATATAGACCAGACCTAGTATATAACTACCTGGTTCTCTATAACCTTGGCTCTGATTACCAATTCGTTACACCCCTTTACGGGGCCTGGACGGACTACGCGCTCGGGAGCGTGACGTCATAATACTTCAAACACAAGATCAAGAAAACGACCACTAATGGACATTTTAAAATCATAACTCGTTGCAATATTTAAAAATAGATGAATTTTACAAGATTTAAAAGAAATGAAACATTTGCGGAAGCGTAAGTAAAATGTAGCGGAAGCATAATTTGGTTTTCAAAAGACAACGAGTATGAATGAGAAATAAAGTCTTCATAAAGGTTTCATATTGCACGTAGACTCCACATAGCACGTCAACGAAGTCCAAAGATAAGCACTTGAGAAACATGTTTAAAACGTCAACATAATGTTGGTGAATCTATATGTTTATGTTATTGCGAGAGTGGACCACAAGATTTTAACTCGTATGCGACTACTATAACAAATACAACATCGCATAAAAAGTAATTACTATTACACTAAGCTCATGACACCGATGCTAATAATAACAGGGCATATCATATCATGCCACATAGTATTCCTGCCCTTAACTGGTGTCCCAAACCAAAGACTACCACAACGCACAATCGACATGACATATATTTATTTGTTCGCAGCTAATTTAGAACCTAACCAGATAGGGGTAATTAGTCCTAATAGATCTATTTACGCATTCGCGCTTACTTAACCAATCCAATTGGCCATAGGTGACTAACAGTTCATGATAGTTCGTGCAATAGTGGTTTCTAAGCAAACTTAGGCAACACATAAACATGTAAAACTCACGTTAAGAACTTATGTCCAATTTTAAAAGCAAACAATGTTTCTCACCCCAAAGTATAAAGCATTTGTAAATCGGTAAAAACATGGGGCTATGAACTCACCTTGGTGTTACAGAGCAACTAGCAGAAATGGAAATAATAAGCTCAGCACAAACGGAAAACGGAACAGCTCAACCAAGAAGTTGCGGTTTATCTTAACGGCTAAATCCCACTAGTTTAGTATGATGAATTTGGGTTTCCCGGTAGATGAATACATCAACGCGACATGTTGATAAAAGATTTGGATAACAAGTTGTAATAGTTTGGTGGTTGGTTAAATAAAATAAATCGAAAAGCAAGCGCAAAGTATGTAATATATTTCATATATATTACATATGAAAATGAACAATTATATAATTCATATGGTGAATTATATAATAAAGACAAACAATAAAAAGATTATTTTGAAGTATATAATTCCTTGCAAGTATTTTATAAGAAACGTGAGAAAATAATTAAATAAAATGATTCGACACGTTTTCGGAAATCACCACTTAAATAATTGAATAAAAGTTCTTGTATAAAAGAAAACGTACGTTTTAAAGTTACGTATTAGGTAAACGGTGTTTTCTAAAGTTTTTATAAAAGTTATGACCTTATTTTCTATCCGAGAATTTATAAAATAATATTTTATAAATTAGTATTTCGTCTCCTTGACGGGCTGTAGCTAAAACAGTTGTCTCATTTGTAAAAGTATGATTTTTGTTTGTTGTCGCGTTATTGTATATAATTACAATTTAAAAATCTTAAGGCTATATAACTCGTCCTTTTATCGGGTTTCTAAAATAATAGATTTATAGCGAAAGTTACTAAGTATAGAAATTTATAAAAAATTTCGGCATGACCTATTCGTTTATACAACGTTTCCCATTTATAAAACTCAACATTTTCCATTTTTCAATCAATCCGTAATGCAAAATATTCATGTGTCAATTTATATTAAGCTAGACTAATTTAATTACCAAAAGTAAGTTAAACCAAACACAACCTATGTGTTGTTAAATGCAAAAGCAAACGCCCTATATGGGCTGCCTTAAACTCATATCCAAACACCCCTAATGGGCAGATTTAACCCATAACCAAATGCATCTTAAAGTTACAAAAACAAAAATGACAAATAACATATATATATATACTTAACCATTAACCACTATTAGAGTTGATCTTATATTTATAACTTTCTTTCATTATTTTTATTAACCAACTATACCAAACAAATCACAACCACCTAATCGTGCTCGCACTCTAAACCAAAATAATATGAGCATCATTTCTTAAAATTATTGACAGAGACGTGACAGCTGTTGAGGGGTGAGTCATGGCGGCTAATGATGTGATATGGTGGTGGGGACGAGATGATAGCCAAGGTGGTGGCGGTTGATGTTGATGCTCAGTGGCTGTGGGGGCTGGCTGGTGGTGGTTTATGGTGGCGTCGTGAGGCTGTTGGAGGAGGTTGTGGCTGGGGTTATTGCGATGGTAGTGGGTGGCGATGAGGAGGATAGAGGAGATGAAGTGGAGTGGTGTGGAGGTGGGTGACGTCGGCTGTGGATCGTGATGGCGATGACAAGCTGGGGTTGGCAGCAGTCGTGGTAAGGATGGCGGGTGGGATGGAGTGGCGAGGTGGTGACAGTGGGCTGATGGGTGGCGGCAGCGGTTGGTGGTAGGTTAAGGTGGAGTAGCGGCGTAGCAGCGACGGTGGTTGTGGGGTTCGCGGAGGTCGCGAGGTGATGGCGGTTGTGGT